>BQNB010030726.1:0-54608 GCA_026074375.1 Tanacetum coccineum | reverse complement strand
CAGCAATTTTATTATGTTCCTAACGTGAGTGATTTGAAAATAAAATTAGGGTTTTAGTTCAAAATCAAATTTTCTACAAGCACATTAATGTATGAAATTACTATGTCTTCAAGAAGCATATTAGTTGTACATTGTATTCTAGTAGTTCTAATTGTACAAAATTGAAAGAAAAATGAAAAATCCCCAATTTCATTTTTGGTGTTAATCATGAACCATAGACTCAAATTGAAAGAAAATAGATGAAATGACTTACAATTGATGATCTTTGTGATGTTAGGATTGATTATTAGTGTTGATTTGATCTCCAATTGATGTTTTAATGGTTGAATTTGAATTTTGGTGGGTTTTGGGTCGTGTTCGTCGAGTGCGAGGGGGTGTTTGTTTTTGTGTTTTGAAATTTTTTGTTTAAGTGTGCCATATTATGATCTGCTGATGACGGTCCCATATCCCCTGGCGGTCCCAAATTTATTGGGGGGGGGGGGGGCGCCTATATGGGGGGCACCCTCAGTCAAGGTTTTTGGACTCGGTTTTTGACGAAAATTTTAGGAAGAGGAGTGACATTTTAATTTGCATTTCGTGAAATAAATATGCTTAAAGTACTTCGGATGAAGTATTTAAGTTGTCACGACATAGAATGGAACACGGACTAGAATTGAGACAGAAGAAGGAGAAGCGGACTAATATGTTTTACGGAATGTGTTCCATCATTCCTAAACCAAGACGTATATAGTTAAACGATTCACTTTTAAGAGGTTTAGTAAGAACGTCGGTAATATTGTTGACGGACGGTACTTTTTCGATTGAGATATGTTATTTTTGGACATTATCACAAAGAAAGTGGTGACGAATTTTGATGTGTTTGGTACGAGAATGTTGCACCAGGTTTTTGCTAAGGTCAATCGTGCCTTTGTTGTCACACATAATGGGAACGTCTCCGAGTCGTACGTCGTAGTCGATGAGAGCTTGTTTCATCCATAATGCTTGTTGACATTCCTTTCCGGCGCTTACGTATTCGGCTTTGGTAGTGGATATAGCAAGAGCGGTTTGTTTCTTCGAGAACCAAGATGTCAAAAAACATCCTACAGACGTACAAATACCGCTAGTGCTCTTTCGGCCCACATAATTTCCCGCATGATCAGAGTCGACATATACTACGGTTTTTATACCGGTCCCCTTAGGATACCATAATCCTAAGTGCGTAGTGCCTTTCATGTATCAGAAGATACGCTTAACCGCTTCAAGGTAAGAGGTTTTGGGAGCCTCTTGGAAGCGGGCACAAAGGCAGAAACTAAACATGATATCGGGCCTACTTGCCGTTAGGTATAATAAAGTACCTATCATGCCTCGATACTTGGTACTATCTACCGACTCACACTCTTCATCTTTCGTGAGTTTAGTATCGGAGGACATGGGGGTTTTCATTGGTTTAGAATCTTCTAGACCAAATTTATTAAGCATTTCTTTAATATACTTAGATTGATTAAAGAATATACCATCTTCCATTTGTTTAATTTGTAATCCAAGGAAAAAGTTAAGTTCACCCATCATGCTCATCTCGAACTCATCATGCATGATTTTGGCAAATTTATCACACATGTCTTGACAAGTTGAACCGAATATAATGTCATCGACAAATATTTGAACAATGATGAGATTTGAACTTTTCTTCTTACTAAAAAGAGTGTTATCTATGATTCCCATTTTATATTCATGTTTAATAAGGAAAGATTTTAATCTATCATACCAAGCTTTGGGTGCTTGTTTAAGACCATATAAAGCTTTCTTTAATTTATAAACATGATTCGGTTTTTCAAAATCAATGAATCCCGGAGGTTGTGCCACGTATACCTCCTCATTGATAAGACCGTTCAGGAATGCACTTTTTACATCCATTTGGAATAGTTTAAAATCTAAGGCACAAGCATAAGCTAATAATATTCTAATTGACTCAAGTCTAGCAATCGGGGCATAAGTTTCATCATAATCGATGCCCTCTTGTTGGTTGTAGCTTTAAGCAACTAACCTAGCCTTATTTCGAGAAACAACACCGTTCTCGTATAACTTATTTCTAAACACCCACTTAGTTCCTATAATTGTCATATTCTTAGGTTGTCGAACTAACTCCTAAACGTCGTTAGTAATGAATTGATTTAATTCTTCTTGCATGACGACTATCTAACTTTCATCTCCTAAGGCTTCATTCACATTCTTAGGTTCTATAGTTGATATAAAACAAAAGAAGTTACTTTGGTTTTGGGCTTGAGACCTAAGGGTTATTTGGTTAAGATTTCCTAAAGGATGGTTCCTAGATTCCTTAATGTTGACTATTTCATCAATTTTTAATGTTTCACCCTCAACAATATTTTATAGATTTTTCTTTTTGGTTTCCCTAATGGATTCTTCTTCATCTAAGTCATCATCCACCAAGGTTGATGTCTTAGAGGGTGGAGGAGTTTCATTGAATGTCACGTTAAGTGATTCTTCAACTTTCCTAGTGTGTTTGTTTAGGATGATGTAGGCTTTACTATTTTGAGAATATCCTAAAAAGACACCTTCGTATGACTTTGGGTCACACTTGGTAAGGTATTCTTTGGTGTTCAAAATGAAGCACTTGCTTCCAGACACTCTAAAATAATCTAGCGTAGGTTTTCAACCTCATAAAAGTTCATAAGGTGTTTTTCCTAGAATGGCTCTAATAAGAATTCGGTTGAGAATGTATGTTGAAGTATCTATGGCGTTACACCAAAACTTTTGTGGTAACGATTGCTCATTCAACATAGTTCTACTCATTTCTTGAAGTGTCCTATTTTCCTTTCAACCACACCATTTGATTGAGGAGTGCGTGGAGCCGAGAAGTTATGTGTAATACCATTGGCATTACAAAACTCTCCAAATTGCACCTCATTATCAAATTCTCTACCGTGGTCGGTTCTTATTGACACTATTGAACAACCTAATTGGTTTTGAATTTTCCTACTAAGTATTTCGAATTGATCGAAAGCTTCGGTTTTATCCTTAAGGAATCTAGTCCAAGTATACCTAGAGTAATCATCTACTATGACTAGGGTGTAACAGTTTCCTCCTTAACTCCATACGACAGATGGACCGAAGAGATCCATATGGAGAATTTCTAAGCATCTAGTTGTTGAGACTTTATTCTTAGCTTTGTGACTAGCGTGAGCTTGTTTTCCCGTTTTGCAAGCATCGCAAAAATGTTGGTCAAACTTAAGTTTGGGTAGATTTCTAACTAATTCCTTAGAAGCTAACGATTGACTGAGACGCATGTTTGCGTGACCTAATCTCTTATGCCACAATATGGAATTTTCATCAATCGTTGCTAGACAAATTTGATCCTTTGGCTTATATCCTAATTTTATCACATATAAGCCTTTCTTCATAATTCCTCTACCTATGACTCTACCGTCCTTAGTAATTTCACTATCATGTTCAGAGAAAGTTACTCTACACTTATTATCACATATTTTTCCTATACTTAGCAAGTTAAATCCTAAGTTATCAACATGTTCTACATTATCTATTTTGGGAGAGTCATTAGAAATCATACCTTTGCCAATGATGTTACCACGAAGATTACTAACAAAAATGACACTACCTCCATTGTATGCCTTGTAAATGGAGAAGAGCTTTCGGTTACCCGTCATATGTTTAGAACATCCGCTATCCTTGATCCATTCGTCGGTCTCCAAGTTGACTCCAAGGCATATCTATTTATATAAGACAATAACTCAAACATTTGGTCCCCAATATCTCATGGGTCCAAAGTTGTTAGTGCCAAACATCCCTTGCATTTGATGCAATTGGCTGGGATATGAGAATGGAAGACACATTTCCCATGGCATGTAACTTTGATGTGGAAAGTTCTTCCAAGTTACGGGAAAGCTATGAGGTTGGTTTTGTCGACCAACATGTCTTTTTGGTTGCGGTGTTTTGGGACGAGAATAATTATTATTGACTCTTCTAGGAGGTGGAGTTTTTGATCTAAAATTGAGTTTTGAAAATCCAACTTCGGGTTTTGACAATGGCTTATAGAATTGTTTAACTTCATTGTCACTAGCAACATGAATTTTGACTTTGTTTACAATTATGTGTTTTGGTCTAGGACCCAAAATAGATTTTTGAAAAGACACAATTTTCTCAGATCCAGGCGTTGCTGGTGGCGGTCTCATAATTATTTTGGGGTCGCCTGGTCAATTTGGGGGGCGCCCATATTTATGGGACCTCCATCAGAAGACGTCTTTTTCTATGCTTCCACAAATTTTATTTCCTTAGTTCCACTAGATGATGCTTCAAATGAATTAAACCCTAAACCTAATTTATCACCGGAGGGTTTTTAATTACTTAACATTTCATTTAAGCAATGTGTACTCTTTTCAAATTTGTTTAATCTAGTAGATTCTTCTTTGAGTTTTTCATTCTCAATTTTAAGTGTATGACACTTTGCACAATCGAGATTAACTCCCTTGTTTTTCTCGAGTGTGGACAATTTATCTTTTAATTCTCTAAGCTCATTTTCTAAATTATTTCTAGTAGCTTTTAACCTTTTGTTCTTAGTGATTATCTTTAAACTCATTTTGCATAATTTATCATATTCATTGTCTAAAGCTAAATCATCAATAGATGAATTTTCATCACTGGAGTAGGAGGATTCGGAACATACCTCACTTGATGCATGAGCTACAAGACACGTTTCATTTTTGACCTTCTCATCATCTTCTTCACCGCTATCGCTCCAAGAGCCTCCGACAAAAGCTCTTTGGTTCTTGTCTTTCGGTGGTTTTGGACATTCTCCAATAAGATGATTCGGGTCGCCGCATCTAAAGCATTTTCTATCACTTTTACCGTTCTTGTCATCACGACTTCTTTGGAACGTCTTTTTGTCGTTTTGATGTTGTCTCACGAATTTACCTCTTCTTTTAAAAAACTTCTTGAAGTCTCTTACCGCCATGGCGTACTCTTCGTCTTCACTATCAAAAGTTGAACACTCTTTATCACTAGATTCTTTCTTAGCCTTTAAATCAATATTTCCTTTCAACTTTTGCTTTGACTATTTTGGAATCTTTCTTGATGATCATTTTGTAAACTTTGAGGTTCCCGATAAGCTCATCAAGAGATAGTAACGTTAAGTCTTTCGACTCTTCAATCGCCATGACCTTTGCTCTCCATTTAGGATGTAGAGCCCGAAGAAACTTCCTTACGTAGTTTTTGCTAGAATAAGCTTCATCAAGAGCTTTAAGACTAGTAATAATAGTATTAAATCTAGCAAAAGCACTATCTATAGATCCGTCTTTGGAAATAATGAATTGTTCATATTGTTGAACCAAAAGGTCGATCATATTATCTTTGACTTGGCTATTACCTTGATAGGTGATTAACAAAGTTTTCCAAATTTCTTTTTCCGTATTACACATGAAAATTCTTTCATATTCTTTTCTAGACAAAGCATTGTAAATAACCATTTAGCTTCGTTATTTTTCGCAAGTTTCTTTTTGAGATCATCGGTTTGTTTTTCAAAAGGGATAATCTCATTTAATTTGGTTTTCGGATTTTGTACAATAGGTTGAAAATCACCATCGGTAATAACGTGCCAAAGATATAGATCTTTTGATTTAACGTATGTCTCGAATCTATTTTTTCAATAAATAAAACTATCACTTTCAAAAACTGGTGGTCTTTGCATGGATTTCCCTTCTAGATATTTGTCGAAATTCATAGATCGATCCAAGCTATAAAATACAGTATATTTTTAAAATCTTGAGTGAACTTGGCTCCTAATACCAATTGTAGGAAACTAGAAGGGGGGGGGGGGGGTTGAATAGTTTAGGGTTAAGTATTCGTTTTTAAAACTTGCTTATAAATAGTTTGATTTGTTGTTGTATGTCATATAATCAACATATGATTCACAACCTAAAAAATATCTAATGTAATCGAATTAATAAACAAGTAAAAATATAATGAGGTTAAGTAAAAAATGATCAAACCAAGAAATCAAGATTTATATTGGCTTGCGTGGTGTTGTGGGACGGCGGTCTTAGTGGGCCCCCCGGTTGGGTTGGCGGTGGGGGGCGTTTGGTCGTGGGGTGGTGTGGGGGGGGGGTGGGGTGTTTGGTGTGCGTTGGGTGGGGTTTTGTGGTGTTCGTGGCTGGTGTTCTGCCTTGTATAGCTCGTTAGATGCG
The DNA here is from genome assembly GCA_026074375.1 of Tanacetum coccineum. NCBI lineage: Eukaryota > Viridiplantae > Streptophyta > Magnoliopsida > Asterales > Asteraceae > Tanacetum > Tanacetum coccineum. The sequence continues at coordinate 48,414 of BQNB010030726.1, read as the reverse complement.
GTTTGGTGGTGTGGCCGGGTGGGTGTGGGGGGTGGGGCCCCTAGTCGCGCCGTTTTCCCCCCCGTTTGTTCGATGGTGGCAGCGTGTGTGTTGTCCTGGGGATTGTTTTTTGATGTGCGGTGGTGGTTATTCCCCATGTGTGTTGGGTTTTGGGGTGGGGTGTGGACTCCAGTCCCGTCACACCCCCGGCCGGTGTTTGTGGGGTGTGTCGGTGTGGTTGTGGGGATTTTGTGTGGGCCTCGGGGGGGTGTGGGGTGGCCCCTTTTGCAGGGGGGGGGTTGTTTTTTTGGGGGTGTTCTGCGTGTGGCTGTTGTACCGTCTCGGCGTTGGTTTGTGTTTGTATTCTTTCCGCTTGCTTGTGTTATTGCCTTTTTGTTCCTCTTTCGTTCCTTTGAGCTTATTTTGTTCTTTACCTTCCTTTGGCTGCTTGTTGTTTGTCCCTGCCCCCCTTTATTTTTTTTTGTGTTTTGTTTTATCTTTCCCCCCTTTTTTTTTTGCCTTTTCAGTTTTTTGTTTTTTTTCTTGTTTGTTCGCTCTTTTTCCGGCTTTTTGTGTTTGTTCCCGGGTTTTGTTGTGGTATTTCTTGAGTTTTGTGGTTTGGTGCCCTCCCTGGTGCTGTGGGTTCATGGTGTTTCGCCTTGTGTTTTGCTTCTTCGAGTATGCTGTTGGGGCTGTTCCGGGTCGGAACCCTTTTCCGCCCGGGGGGTGGGGTGAGGGGTGGGCGCAGGTGCGTTTTGGGGGTTGTGGTAGGGGCGCGGGGCGGCCCCGTGCGGGGTGGGTGCCGGGGGGGCTTTTCTGCGGTGGAGGAGGGAAGTGGTGGCCCCCGGTGGGGTGTCCGTGGGGTGGGCTTGGGGGGCACGACCCTCAGGGGCGGGCGGTGGTTGGGGGGGTGTTTGTCCCGAGTGGTATTCTGATGCGTGGCGGGTGGCGGCACGCAGGCGCGGGGGCGTGTGTTACATAGTGGTGGCGTGTGTGCGTGTGTTGTTTTGGTGTTTGTGGGCCGCCGGTTTGTGTTTGTGTCGGTTGCCTTCGGGGTGGCAGGTGTGTGTGGTGGTGGGTGTGTGAGGGTGGGGTCTGGTCGTGTTGGTGGCCCGGTGTTCCGCCCTGGTCCCCTTTCCGTTTTTGGTTCATTTTCTTCCCCCCCGGGTTGTTTTTTTGTGAGTTGTTGGTCCTTGGATTTTTATAGTTAGCCCTTTTGTGTCCCCCCCGGCGGCGTGGGTGTTGGCCTGGGGGTTTATGGGTTGGTGGGCCCCGTGTTGTGTTTTGATTTGGGGGTTTTTGCCTTTGCTCGGGGTGTTAGTTGTGTTGTTTGTCCGTGTGTTCTTTTTGTTTTCGTTTCTTTGGCCTTTTTTTTCCCTTTTTTTTTTTTTTTTTTCTATTTTTTTTTTTCTTTCTTTTCTCCTGTTATATTTTATTTCCTTTTTATTCTTTTCCTTTCCTTATTTCTTGCTTCTTTACTGGTTAATTATTCGTTTTAAAACTTTGCTTATAAAATAGTTTGATTTGAGTTGTATGTCAATCAATCAACAATATGAATCACAACTAAACTATCTAATGTAATGAATTAAATAAACAATAAAAATATAAAGAGATAAGTAAAGAAATGATCAAACCAAGACATCAAGATTTATAGTGGCTCAGCTACGAAGCACCTTTTCGCCCTACTCCACTCCTCGAGTACTCCACTCGAGATTTCACTATATCAACAAGCTCTCTTGAGGCAGAGAAAACCGTTTACACATCGCTTACTTTCTTTTCTGACACTAAGCTAGATGTCGAGTCCTAATCTTAGCTAGAACCAATCTAAGACTTCACTAAGTCTTTATACACTCAAAAGATATATACTCTTGGATTGACACACAATCCAATTCACACAAATACACAATTTACACTATTGGATCTACACACAATCCAATTTACACAACACCACAAAGAAAATATAATGAAGATTTATGATTTTGAGGAGGAGGAAAGAGATCACTTGATAACAATTTGTTTCTAGATGAATACGATTGTTCTTCTCTTGCACTTGATTAGAAGAAAGGAGGAAGAGGGAATTAATCACTTGAAACAAGATCAAGATATGTTAGTGTTCAAGATATGTGTTTGAGAAATAAAGAAAGAAGAGAGAAAAATAGATCTGAGAAAATTCGTGGCAAGAGGTTGTGTTTTTCAGATGGGGTGGCCTAGTATTTATAGGAGACAAAAAGAGCCATTACTCTGCTGGCCGTCCCTAATATGTTAGGGGGCCGCAGGCCTATAAGAGGCCGCCCGTAGAGTATGCTACTCTTTTTGTCTTTTAGTGGGGAAGGTGTTATCTGTTTTGGAACCTTCCATTTTGGGGGGAAAAATCTGATTTCAAATTTAATGTTTTAATAAAATATTTCTTTTATGAATAAACAATTTGTGTATATATTTTTGTAAATACACTTTAGTAAAAACGTAAGGTTTAAAAAAATAATTTTTTGATCACTAATCATGTTTAATGATTTGTTTATCCATACCTTAAGTGATTAATCTTAGAAATAGAATTTTACGATTAGTAATTTATAAACGTTTAATTTTATCGTAAACGTTTTTACATTTTGTTATTATCAAAACATCGAGAGGTCGAAAAATATAAATAACATTTTTAGACATTATTTGTATTAACAATCTCCCCATTTTTGATGATAACAAAATATAAACTCATTTAGTATAAAATAAATGTTACCACATAGATTAGTTGAGTGATTTGAGTGATTTCATTTTTCTATTTCGTGAGATGTTTGTTTGTGTGCTAGTAATTGAGTAAAATATGCTTAAAGGAAAAATAAATACTAGTCAATTGGGATACATTTTCATAAAATATTTCTAAAGTCTACTTAAGGACAAGTAGGATTCAAGTGGGGGGGATATTTGATGACATCAAATAACGTCACATATTAGCATCATTTATCCCAGCTATATTGCTCATTTTACATTATTTTATATAAGATTTGGTACTTAATTGTTTATATTTGTTAATATCAATTATTATCGAGCAATTGGCAAAAGATGACGAAAAGAACGTGTTTTGGAGCATAAACGAGGAATTCAAGAAAGTCTACTGATTCTGACAACCAATACGCCGTATTATTCTAGACAGATACACCATATCCGAAGACTTAGACTAATTAAGACCATTGCATGACTTTGAAGAATACGCCGTATCCACATCAGCAGATACGCTGTATATGATACTTTGGTCAACATTCAGAACAAGCACGACTTACATCCAATACGCCGTATCCAGGAGATCCAATACGCCGTATAGGGAAGCAGATGATGAATATTACAGAATATTATAATCATGGACCACATGCCAAGTTACCCAATACGCCGTATCGGACCCCTCCAATATGGCGTATCGACCTATTTTCAGAGTTTATAAATAGAAAACCTAAACTCGGTTTTCAACATGCATAGAAGACCTTAACCACCAAGTTCGATTTACGGACGATTTTAAGGAGCCAAGAAGGTCAGCAAGTGCCTCAAGATAATAAGAAAGCTCTTGTAATCTTAATACTATGCTATACACGTTCGTTTACTGTATCATTCCCTTTACTTTAATCGTTCGTTTATGATACTGCATTTTGTTACAAGAACTATGGGCTAATACTTGTAGGCATTAGTCATGTTTATGATAATTTAGTTTTTGGTTTGTTTATATCGATTGTTTAACTTTTCGTTGCATGTTTATTATGTTGATCACTTTATATCTGTTTATGTTTAATTATGTGTTTAATCTATCATTCAACTGGATCTAGAATTACGGACCAAGTATGTTAGGAATACGAAAAGTATCAGTCACTTATAGTCATAGCTCGTAGATTGATCAAATGTATTGTTAGTAAGCTTACCGGGCCAAAGACACATGGAAAGTCCATTACTTAAGCCTATGGCCGATTAGTGCATGATGTACAAATACCCTCTCCATACATGGAGAGGGTGTTGGTTGGTTCATTTGTCATTCATAATCTAATCTTTCTTTCTTTGTTACTTTCTCTCACTAGAACCTTCCTCCCATCCACTTTCTCTCTCTGGAATTTCTTCATTGTTATTTGGTGTTATAGATTACTAGTATTCTACAATTGGTATCAAGAGCCATGGAGTGATTTGTTAAGTTTTTATGTTCTGTTTCTTATTCGTTTTTTTTTTGAAAACCGTAAACTTTCTTCTTATTTTTTTTTGTTTTTGAAGCTCCTTTGTACACTAAAAGATCATTTACCTTGGTAAATCTGATCTAGTATCTTTAGGATATAGGTGTACAAGTGTTGAATAAAAAAAATCATCTTTGTGCATTTTTGTGTTCGAAAAAGCTTTAGAAAGTACAATTCTTGATTTTAAACTTTTTGGCTTAAAAACCATAAAGTTTGCATTTTAAAGGTACCTCTAGGCTTAGTAATACTAGTTGTACAAGAAATTTTAGGTAAAAACGATAAAAAGTGAGTCTTTTTGTGTTTTGAAAGATTTGAGTTTCGTCTAGTTGAAGGTGAATGAGCAATTGTGCTTTGGAAGGCGAATTAGCAAGTTTCTTGTGCAAGGCGATTTAGCAATTGGTAGTGGAAGGCGAATTAACAATCTTCCAGTGCAAGGCAATTTAACAACTTCCTAGTGCAAGGCGATTTAACAGTTTCCTAGTGCAAGGCAATTTAACAACTTCCTAGTGCAAGGCGATTTAATAGTTACCTAGTGTAAGGCGATTTAACAGTTTCCTAGTGCAAGGCGATTTAACAGAGTTCCTTTGCAAGGCTATTTAGCTGAGTTCCTTCACAAGGCGATTTAGCAACTTTTTAGTATAAGGCGAATTAACATCATTCCTTTGAAAGACGATTTAATAACTTCCTTTACAAGGCGATTTAACAACTTCTAAAAGGAAAATTAATTCACTTGAACACTCAAATTTGGTAAAGTAAATTATACGGTTTATCTCTTTGATTTGTAAAATCCCGTGAAACATTCAATTGTCTTCCCGGTTTTATCAAGAGTTGTAAAATCCCGTGAAACATTCAATTGTCTTCCCGGTTTTATCAAGAGTTGTAAAATCCCGTGTAGTTTCAAGACTTTCAACACTCAAAAGACAACTCACTAAATAACACAATTACTGTAACAACCGGCAATTTTTGGAATTTTAAATGACTATTTTACCCTTTGACTTTTCGGGTCCGACTTGACTTTTTGACTTTTGATCTTTGATTGTCACATAAAAATGATTACCGCGTAACCGGTAATTTTTCGAAACATATTTAAATAATAAATCATATTTATTATTACATATCTCTCATGTGCAAATTTATTTTTTAACTTATTTTACTTGAAAACGAGAAGATATATGTTATTCCTAAGTTGACTTATCAAAAACGACCCGCTAAATCACGTTTTCACGACTCGGACTCTAAAACAATTTGATGTAAAACGACATTCCAGACAACTTTTTAGTTTTGTACAAGACCCGAAAACAAGCAGAAAATAACCCAAATACCCTCGTAAAATTTTAGAAACGAGAACAACGCGTACTGACACAAAAATAATTAAATTTACATTTAATTATCACTTTTTATTAAATAAAAATATTTAATAAATTATTTAATAATTTATTCAAAAGCGTTTATTTAAAAATGCGAATATTTAAATTAAAGTTTTATTTTACGGACAAAGCTTGCCGTGATACCCGATGGCTACACAAATAAATAATAAGCATTTAAATAAATTTATAAAACATTTATGAAATAATAGTCGAGTGAATACTCGTTTTCATAGAAAAAATTATTTGGAGCGCAATGGCGCGAGTTTCGAGTTTTGAATCGGCCGTTAGATAGTCCAAACGAGTCTCGAATCTTTATTTAACAAAAGTTACACTTTTGGTCCTTCTAGTTATATCTTCAGCTTCACCCCCAATCTTTGTGGCACTTGCCACATTTATTTTATACTTTTAGGTATAAATAGATAGCTACTATGGTTTTCATCTCATAATATCAAAAACCTAGCCACCAAAGTTTTGTCCCCTCTCCTCTTTAAATTTCCGGCGCCGCCTCCATCTCCGGCGAGACCAGCCGCCATCTCCGACGAACGCCACCATCATCCCCATCACCATCTCGTCGTTATCACTACCGTGACCACCAACATCACCATACCTTCGCCACCATCTCCACCCTAGCCATCATCTCTATCCACGCCACCGCCACATTCACGCCCCCACCACCATCATCATCTCGTCACCACCGTGACCTCCACCACGTCGCCACCATCTCCGCAACACCACACCAAAGGGGTGCGTTTGGTTTTCATATCAGCACCATAAGGGTGCGTTTGGTTTTTAGATCTACACCAAAAAGGGTGCGTTTGGTTGTTAAATCAACCCACAAGGGTGCGTTTGGCTATGTAAACGACCATAAGGTGCGTTTGGGTTTTTAAAATATTGATGGTGCGTTTGGTCTTGGTTCTAACAGTCTATGGTTGCGTTTGGGATTTTGGTTAACAACCATAAGGGGTGTTTGGATATGGGTTTAACAACATAGGGTGTGTTTGGTTGTAATAGCTTTTGGGTGCATTTGGTTCTGGGGTTAACAGCCCTAAAAGGGTGTTTGTTTCGCTGTGAAACAACCGAGTAGGGTGCGTTTGGGTTTAACCAGTTAGGGTGTGTTGGTTTTACTTATTTTATTACCTTTTGATCTCGTTTATATGTATATATATTGAAACGTGGATATTTTGCAACACGGGTTGTTTGGAAAGTGGAAAACATTAGATTTTATAAATATGGGAAACGTTGTATAAACGAATAGGTCATGCCAAAATTTCTATAAATTACGATACTTAGTATTTTTCGCTACAACTTCTATTAACTTTGAAAACCGATAAAAATGATTAATTTATAGATTAAAGATATTTTATTTATAATTATACAATAACCCGACAACAGACGAAAACTATAATTTTACAAATGAGACAACTATTTTTTCTACGACCCGTCAATAAGACGAAAGATTAATTTTTAAAATATTATTTTATAAATTTCCGACTAGAAGGTAAAATCATAACTTTTGTAAAAGCTTTACAAACATTGTTTACTAAATTCAAAACTTTAAAACGTGTGTTTACTTTATGCAATAACTCTTCATTAATTTATTTGGTAATTTCCGAACACGTGTCGAATTATTTTGTTTCAATTATTTTTATCATGTTTCTTATATAATACTTGTAAAGTATTATATACTGCGACTTATTCTTTTGGTTGTTTGTCTTTATTATATAATTCACTATATGAATTATATAATTGTTCATTTTTCATATGTAATATATATGAAATATATTACATACTTTATGTTTACTTTTCGATTTATTTTATTTAACCAACCACCAAACTCTTACGACTTGAAATCTAAATCTTTTATCAACGTGTCACGTTGATATAATCATGGATCAATATAAGTTAGTGGGATTTAGCCAATGAGATTAGCTACAACTTCTTAGTCGAGCCGTTTTGACTTCCGTTTGTGTTGTGCATATTAATTGCATTTTTGTCAATTGTTCTTCAACATCAAGGTGAGTTTATAGCCCTTCTTTCACTTGTTTTACAATTACTTTACAAATCTCGGGGGAGAATACATGCTCGTTACAATTTGTTTACACATTCATTTACAATCACTTTTACATACTTGATTGCATACTTGATTTCATAACTTGTTTACATACTTGTTTACATACTCATACTTATACTCATTTACAAACTCGGTTACTCAATTGATATCACACTCTTTCTACTTATGGATTTAAGTATTTAAAGCTGTTTATGAATACAATGGTTATTTCTTCATTGGACACAAGTGTTTTCAGTTACCATCTCCTGTTTACGTGTTGCCTAAGTAGCGATTAGACCACTCTCTTGCCCGAACTATCATGAACCGTCAATTGCTTGACCGACTGTACTGGTTAAGTAAGCGTGAATGTTATAAATAGATCTATTGGGACTAATTATCCCTATCCGGGTGAGTAGCGCTCACTACCCACGGGGCTCCCGATAAACGGATATATACCATGTCAAATCTCATTGGGTGTCTTGGTCAGACACCGGTAGGGCAGAATACACTTGGCATATTATATGCTACACAAATTAGCTTCGGTGTCATGAGCTTAGCGCAACAGTAGATACATTTTATGTGATACTGTATCTGTTATAGTAGTCACATACATTTTGGAAATCTTGTGGTCCACACTACTTTGTTGAACATTACTGATTACTAAACATTTTTCATTATACTGTGGTGAAGCAGTAGACACTATACTTTTTCGGTTCTACATTTACACTTACATTTTTGGCGACTATTATAAGGATTGAAATGGTCATGCATACTTTATAAATCTTTTGATTTCAACATTTACATATACAAAAATCTATGAACTCACCAACTTTATGTTGACACTTTTAAGCATGTTTTTCTCAGGTGAATTAGATGCTTGGCTTACTTGATGTGCATTGGAGTCTAAATTGACAAGATTTCATTCATGGATTTCTACTTACATACAAATGATCAAATCTCGTTGTATTGCTTTCAAGCTTTTCATTGTGATGCAATTATGGGACAAATGTTATATCAATTTCAAGAAAATCAACGAGATTACTTTTCAAACGACACATTTAGAGGTCGTTCTCTTGTATCTTGTGCTGTTGTATTATGAAGTAACACTCCTGGACATATTTCCGCCGCGACACATTTTTGGGGGTGTTACAATTACTTTCAATCATCGTTTAATCCACAAGTAATCTAAAAACATCAAATCAACTTGGATTCAATTATTCCACTTGGACAAAAGAATACTCTTGCTGAGTACATGATACTCTCCGGTGTTGACAATCGCCCACCAATGTTGGACAAGGACTTGTATGATTCTTGGAAAAGTCGAATGGAAATTTACATGCAAAATATAGAGCACGGAAGAATGATACTTGAATCAGTTAAAAACGGTCCACTCATTTGGCCTACTATTAAAGAGAATGGGGTGACCAGAACAAAGAAATTTACTGAATTATATGCTGCTGAGAAAATTCAAGCTGATTGTGATATGAAGGCAACCAATATCATTCTTCAAGGACTTCCAGCTGATATCTATTCACTTGTGAATCATCACAGAGTTGCCAAAGATTTATGGGAGAGAGTTCAATTACTGATGCAAGGTACCTATTTGACTAAGCAGGAAAGAGAGTGTAAGCTATATGATGCATTTGATAAGTTTACTCACATCAAAGGGGAATCACTTCATAAGTATTACTTGAGATTCACTCAGCTGATTAATGATATGAACATTTACAACATGAAAATGGAGCAATTTTAAGTTAATACCAAGTTCTTAAACGGTCTTCCACCTGAATGGAGTAAGTTTGTGACTGATGTCAAGCTCGTAAAGGATTTGCATACTACCAACTTTGATCAACTTCATGCATATCTTGAACAACACGAACTCCATGCAAATGAAGTCTGTCTTCTGCGTGAATGTAATCAAGATCCACTTGCATTTGTCGCAAATCAGAAGATGACACCACCTCACTTCAACACTTATCAGTTTTCATACAACAATCATCATATTCAACAACAGTTTCCACCATCTCAATATGGATCCATTCATCCCAATCAACATTACTCATCTACTTATTCATCACAACCTCAATTCAATCAGTCATCCGTTCCACCATCATATCCATATCAGTCTCAAATGAATCATCAAACCTCATCTGTTCTACAAATTGCTTATCAATCACCTCAAGTTACTACACAACCAATGACTAAGACACCTCTTGTGGACTCAGGTTTTGCTATTCCTGTATTCTCTCCAGGAGATGATCTAATTGCTCCTCTCAACAAGGCAATGGCTTTTCTAACGGTTGTAGCTTCCTCAAGGTTCCCCTCAACCAACATTCAACTTAGAACTTCATCAAATCCAAGAAACCAAGCCACTATTCAAGATGACAGGGTCACAGTGCTATAAGTTCAGGGGAGACAAGGTCAAAGTTATTATGGTACTGGGTATAAGAGTAATGCTACTAGTTCTGGGAGAAATAATGCAAGCGGACAGGCAAGGGTTGTTAAATGTTATAACTGTCAAGGTGAAGGACATATGGCTAGGCAATGCACTCAGCCTAAGCAACCAAGGAATGCAACATGGTATAAGGATAAAGCAATGTTAGCTGAAGCTCAGGAAGCTGGACAAATTTTAGATGAAGAGCAACTCGTATTTCTTGCAGATCCAGGGGTTCTAGATGGTCAAGTTGTTCAGACAATCATTCCAAACAATGCTGCTTTTCAGACTTAGGATCTTGATACTTATGATTATGATTGTGATGATATCTCGAATGCAAAAGCGATTCTCATGGCCAACATTTCCAACTATGGTTCTGACGTTATCTTAGAGGTACCTTATTCTGAAACCTATCTTAATGATATGGAAAATCAAAGTGTGCATGCAATGCAGGATTTTGAACAACCACCAGTTGTGGATTTTACAGATAATGAGATACATAGTGATAGCAATATCATTCCATACTCTTAATATTTGCAAGAAACACAATAGGCAAATGTTCTAGATACTAATTTACAGACACAACAAGATTCAATGATCTTATCTGTGATTGAACAAATGTTGAAACAAATGATTAATCATGTAAATAATTGGGAAAAGGCTAATAAGGAACAAAATAATGAATCAGTAACCACTAAGCTAGAGAGATATAAAGAACGAGTCAAAACTTTTGAACAACGTCTTAATATTGATTTAAGTAGTCGTGAAAAAATGATTGATTCTTAAATGGATGATATGATATGACTAAAGCTCCATTATTTTTATGGGCCAAAGCAATCAATACAACCTGTTACACCCAAAACCGTTCATTAATCCGCCGTCGATACAACAAAACTCCATATGAGTTTATGCAAGATAAGAAACCGGATTTATCATTTTTTTCTTGTCTTTGGTGCACTCTGTTATCCTACCAATGACAATGAAGACCTGGGGAAATTAGATGCAAAAACTAACATTGGTATTTTCGTTGGTTACGCGCCCGCAAATAAAGCGTTTAGAATCTACAACAAAAGAACCCGGAAAATTATTGAAACAATTCATGTGACATTTGATGAGCTGACAGCTATGGCTTCTGAACAATTCAGTTCAGGACCCGGGCTTCATTCAATGACTCCTGCAACATAAAGTTCAGGACTTGTTCCAAACCCTGTTTCTCAACAACCTTGTATTCCACCACCAAGAGATGATTGGGATCACTTGTTTCAACCTATGTTCGATGAATACTTCACTCCTCTATCACTTTCTAGTTCTCCAGTTCAAGAAGCTGCTGCTTCGAGAGCTGTGGATTTAGCCGATTCTCCTGTGTCAACTTCCATTGACCAGGATGCTCCATCATCAAGTACTCCATCAACATAAGAACTAGAATAATCTCTAAACATTTCTCAAGGTTTTGAAGAATCACCAAAAACACCAATCTTTCATGATGATCCACTTAATGAATCTCCTCATGAAGACTCGACTTCTTAAGGATCATCATCGAATGTGAGACAAACCTACACTCCATTTGAACACCTTGGTAAATGGACTAAGGATCATCCTATAGCAAACGTGATCGGTGATCCTTCTCGCTCTGTCTCTACCAGAAAGCAACTCTAAACTGACGCCATGTGGTGTTATTTTGATGCCTTCCTAACTTTTGTAGAACCAAAGAACTTCAAACAAGCAATGACCAAACCGTCATGGATCGATGCAATGCAAGAAGAAATTCATGAATTTGAAAGGATACAAGTTTAGGAATTGGTGTCGTGTCCAGATAAAGTGTTATTGATCAAACTTAAATGGATTTATAGGGTCAAGATGGATGAATTTGGCGGGGTACTAAAGAATAAGGCTAGACTAGTTGCTCAAGGATTCAGGCAAGAAGAGGGAATCGATTTCGAGGAATCATTTGCACCACTTGCTAGAATAGAGGCCATCCATATCTTCGTAGCAAACGTCGCTCATAAGAATATGATGATCTACCAAATGGACGTCAAAATGGCTTTCTTATATGGCAAGCTCAAAGAAGAGGTCTACATTTTTCAACCAGAAGGTTTTGTTGATCAAGACAACCCATCGCATGTGTACAAGCTAAAAAATTCCCTCTACGGTCTCAAGCAAGCACCACGTACATGGTATGACATGCTGTCAAGCTTCCTAATCTCATAACATTTCTCCAAAGGTGCAATTGCACTAGTACAAATCTGGGATTTAGTCACACATGGGCAAAATGGAACGGCCACACATTCATATATTTATGTGGCTAAAGGTACCAAAATAGACAACATTTACTAATTAGCCACACATGAAATTTTGATTGTGTGACCATTAGAACTGTATTGCCACACATTCAAACATTTATGTGGCTAAAGGTAACTGGTAATTTTTTTTGATTATTTAGCCACATATGAATTTGGAACGCGTGACAAATACAAGTAAGCTTGAAGCATTAGTCACGATATACATATAAATAGTGACAAATATATGTCACACACTTGAACACTGTGACCAAGTGCCATATATGGTCACACCAAACTTTTGTCACACATTATTTAAGTGTAGCAAAAATCCAATACATATGGTCACGTAACTTAATATGCTTGTTTAAAGTTTAGTTTGTGTTAGCTTGCCAAAAGCTAATGTGTATAGTCGCATTTACTTCTAGCACGATCATGTGACTATATGCCTTTACAATAGCCATAACATATCATAAATGTGTGACTAAATTATTTTTATGGCCACAATTACGGTGATTATATGTAACCAATATATTCATAACAGTCCCATCGTGAAGTATTTATGTAGCTATTATTTAGAGCAAAATGTGAAATCGGTTATCATTAAATTTCATATTAGTCATATTGAGTGTTTGTGTGTCTAAATTCATAATGTCATATATGGTCACATGAAGTGCTTGTTTATGTGTCTAAATCATGAACTCGAGTTTTGTCACACATTATTTAAGTGTAGCAAAAAACCGATACATATGGTCACGTTATTAAGCCTAAACTACTTTTAGGTTTAAAAAAAGCTAAACTCGAAACTATATAATTACTTTCGGTGCCTAAGATAATTGATGCCTTCAGCTTGTTCGAGTTAAGGAGTGAGCAATCATATGTATATATTCCATCGTTATGGATGTGTATATGTGGTTTTGTCGCCTTTTCTGGAGCAATGGTATTGGTTGAAAATTAATTTTTGAGCAAGCCGGTAATTTAGAAGCTCTAGAACTTGTGATTGATCATCATTTACTAGACCGAAGCCTGATTAATCATATGATATGAAATCTGCAAGTCCTTGTTTTTGCAAGTGCTCCTTTTAGTGCTAAATTGCTAAAAGCTCTAAGTAAAGAAGTTAAAGTTAAAAGAAATTCTGCGCCAAGCATTAGTTATGATGACCATGGTAAAAAAATTAATAATAAAAAAGTTATATATATATATATATATAGTAGTTTAAAAAAAATAAAGGAGTAAGTCCCGGCACATGAAAACTAGTATATGCTCCCGCTTCAGTATCAAAATTCGCCCTTCGGTCAGGTTTATGTGTCAAGTACAAGCCTATGGTAACTATCTAGATTATATTTGTGCAAATTGAGTGTTTTCACAAAAATATAAACCCCATCTGAGTGGCGGAGTGAATTTTAAATCAAACACATTTCCCTGTGAGGTGCTATGTTATATGTCAATGCCTGAAAAGTTATCTAAACCTGTAAACTCTCATAAATCTAAATTTTCTCCACGTCACGATAAATGATCTTGTTTTCTCGCTTATATTGCTTGAGGGCAAGAAACAGCTAAGTGTAGAGGGATTTGATAACGCCCAAATTATACATGTTTTCGGTGGCGTTATTTGCATATATTTAATCATTTCTCGTGAACTTTCCGATACTTAATAGCATGAATTGCTTGCAGGTTCACTTGAAGATATCCCGAAGATAAACACAACAAAGATCGAGAATTTATGCTAAAGAACACAACATACAAAAAAAAGATAAAATTCAAGTTCTAAAGTGAAAAAGTACACCGGACTAACCAATTGTGCGCCGCACTTCTCCTCAAGTCAAAGAATTAAAGACTTGGTCAAAATTCAGCATTAACTCCATAAGTACGCCGCACTTACTACGTTGTGCGCCGCACTTCCCACCTAATTATGAAGAATTAATGAAGACTTAAATGCTACTGCATTAACTCCCTAAGTACGCCGCACTTACAACCTTGTGCGCCGTACTTTCTCAATAAAACATTTATTACCCTCGCAATTAATCACTAAGTACGCCCTACCTACAACCTTGTGCACCACACTTTTACCCCTGACTTAGCCTATAAATAGGAGACGAAAATCATACATTTCAATCATCCCTCATCCCACAAATCCTTCCTCTTTTTATTACTTAATCATCTCTTTGAGAAATTCTTCATCCATTCCACCATAAACACCACACCCTTTTTGAAGATTCAAGATTAAACGATCAAGAACGAAGTAGAATATCAAATTAGTATATTGGAATAATAGAATTTCATGTTCAAGCATCTTATGTTATGAACCTCATAGCCATGAGAGGCTAAATCTCTCATGACTACTCGGTGACGTTATGATAATGAATAAGTGTTTGGTATGATCGTGATCTCTTTAATCTCAAGCTTATGTTGCAATCATGTTATATCTTATCTTATCAGTTTTTGCTTATCAACTTTGATTATATAATCATACCGGTATAGGTCGAAAGACCCGTTATGATCTATGTGCTTTTAAAGATTTGTCTATGGTCTTTATCGCCTGTGTTGAGAAATCCACTTTCATGCATTTATAAACAAAATAAGTTTTGATATAATAAGTAACTAAACTATTTGAGTGACACATTTGGTCTAGTCTACTAAATATAAGTCTTGAGTTAATTAAGTTAATTTGTGAAAACGTTTTCTCACGAGAAATTCTTTTTATAAGTTAAAGGTTCTAAATTCAAGATCATTTCCAACACTTATAAATTATTTTTAACTATCCGAGTAGTCATCTTTATTATCATTGGTAAAACAAAGAGTTATTCTCAAGTTAAAGTTTATTTTCTTTCTGATTATCTAAACACTACTTAAATCCTTGTGGACGACCTGGTCTTACCTAAAAAGATTATACTGCATATGTGGGTTATACTTTTACCCGTATGTTTCCCTATAATAAAATTGGTATTTTCAGTCATTATAAATTTAAAGCTTTTGAAACACATCAAAGTTTTTGGCGCCGTTGCCGGGGATTTTTTAAGCTGTTCTGTAGTCAACCCTGGAAAATTACTTTAACTCCCCCTCTTTTTTCAAAAATCGCCGTACAGTTTTCTGGCAAACTGACCCTAACAATTTCTCTCTTGGATGCATACACGTGCTTCCAATTCTGAACTTGTTGAACCTGAACGTACTCTGAATCAGAGAATTCGTCGACGAAACAGGAGAGTTCCATACGATCAAAGAAACAATCTACCACAACACCTGAGAATTGTCTACCCGCCAATTCTTAACATCAACTACTTCTGTCACTTTCTTGATGTTCTTCAAAACTACAATCCAATGGATGATGAACCCATGTGGGCTGCCGACCGTGTTGTCGCTCCGACTCCCAGTTCCGCAATCACTATTCCTGAAACTACAAACGAGTTTGCCATTAAAGGTAACCACTTGACCCTTATCAAAGGAAACCAATTTGATGGTAGAACCAAAACCGATCCTCATAAACACATTCATGAATTCCTCGGAATCTGCGATATGTTTAAATACAGAGATACTGAAAATGAAGTTGTCCGCCTAATGATGTTTCCCCTATCACTCACTGGAGAAGCAAAAACAAGGCTGAACGAACTCAATGAAGGAACTATTGAAACGTAGGATGAACTTCGAACTGCTTTCATTAGCCGATTTTTTCCCCTAGCTCTTATCGACCAACTCCTCGGAGAAATCCGTGCCTTTTCTCAACATGAAAACAAATCTCTGACCGACGATTGGCTTTGTATGAAAGAAATGCTCTGAAATTGCCATGGTCATAACCTTTTCAAAGGTAATATTATCAAAATCTTTTATCATGGTCTCAACAAAATAACCCAAGAAGTTCTGAATGCCACAGTTGGTGGTATTTTCCTCTATAAAACGCCAAATCAAGGTTATCAGCTTCTCGAATATAAAGTCTTACTCAAGCTCGATTGGGTTAAAAATTAAAAAACCAAATAATCTCTTTAAAAAACTGTTGCTTTCACCGATGAAGGTAATAGTAATTCTGATACTGACAAAATTATGGCCCGAATGGATGCCATGACCATGAAAATGGATGCTCAGTACAAAGAACTTTAAACAACCAACATCCGATCTTGACAATGATGACATACCCATGTCCCGTGAAGAAGAAGCTAAATCCATGCAAACCTTCCATAAGACTTGTTTTTACAATGATTACCGCGATCGAGACTCGAATCGCGATAATTGGCGTTTAAGCGGACAAAATGATTAAAATCGAGACAACTACTAATCCAATACCGATGATAAACCTTACGATCTTCCGAAATAATTCAACTATTTCATGAAGTATCATCAATCAACCAACGCCTTTGTCAAAGAAACATTCATGGACCTCAAAACTCAACTCGAAATAGTAGCCAAAAATCATCAAGCTTCAATCCAGAATCTTGAAACTAAGTTCGATAAACTTGCTGACAAGCAATCTGGACGAACTTCTAGATCTATTCCAAGCAACACTCAACCAAACCCATGAGGTAGCAAAGCTTACCAACCAACGCAAGCTCATAACAAGCATGTAAATGCCATATTTACAAGGAGTGGTAAATCCTACAATCCACCAGAAAACCCGAATGAAGAACAAAACAAAATCGAAAACCCTATCAACTTTGATAGCAATGATGAAGATGATGAACCTACACCACAATTAAAGATTCAAACCCAGAAACCAGTTAAAGAAACACCATTACCCAAACCATACAAACCAAAAATTATGTATCCTCAATGCCTTAGAAAAGAAAAATGGAGGCCTAATACGGAAAATTCCTCGACATGATCCGAGCCGTTCGAATCAACGTACCTCTTCTCGACGTCTTAGCCAGAATGACTAACTGTGAAAAATTTCTCAAAGAACTCATAAGCAACAAGCATAAAATCGAACAAATTTCTGCCACTTTCCTTAGCGATGAAAGTTCAGCAATGATCCAGAACAAAGTCCCACTAAAACTTGGAAACCCCATAAGTTTCCTCATTCCATGTAATTTCAACAAAAATTTCTCTTGCAATGCTTTGGCCGATCTTGGTGCTAGCATTAACCTTATGCCATATTCCTTATATGCGAAACTATCTCTCGAAACTCTTAAACCTACCAAAATGAGCATAAGGTTAGCCGACAGATCATTCCAATACCCTGTTGGAATAGCTGAAAATATGCTCGTTGAAGTTGGTAAATTCACTTTTCCTGTTAATTTTGTTATTCTCGAAATGGAAGAAGCCAGTAAAGTTCCCCTCATCTTGGGACAACCCTTTCTTCACACTGCTGATGCAGTTATTCGAGTTAAATAGAAACAACTCAATCTTAGAGTTGGGACTGGACGAAAGATCTTTAATATCGACTCTGCAATGAAACACTCTTACTCAAACGATGATACCTGTTTTAGTATCAATGTTATCGATGAGATTTTAGAAGAAGATTTCAACGCTCTTCTAGACGAAGGAAGCAAAATCCTCCATTCCATCGAAGGAACCCTTCTCAAAGAAGAAATTTTCTTAGAATTCGATGAATTCATAGCAATGGCTGAAGATGAAAATTCTGAATCTAAATCCGACACCGAAGAACCACCATTTGAAAAAATCATCATCAACACAGATTATAAAATCAAAACATCCCTTGAAGAACCTCCTACGAATCTTGAACTTAAACCTCTTCCTGATAACTTGGAATATGTATTCTTAGAAGAACCATCTTTTCTCCCCGTGATCATATCATCTCAACTATCTGCTCAAAAGAAAAGTAAACTTGTATCCGTCCTTAAAAAACACAAGGAAGCTTTTACCTGGAAAACGACTGACATTCTAGGTATTTGCCCATCATTCTATAAAACACAAAATACAACTTCTGGATGACAAGAAATCCGTTATACAAAAACAAAGAAGGCTGAATTCAAATATGCAAGAAGTTGTTAAAAAGAAATCATGAAACTCTTAGATACCGGTATTATTTATCCAATTGTCGATAGTCCCTGGGTTAGTCCTATTCACTGTGTACCAAAGAAAGGAGGTATCACAGTTGTCACAAACAAAAATGATGAACTTGTTCCAACAAGAACTGTTATGGGTTGGCGAGTATGCATTGATTATCATAAACTCAATGAAGCAACCGCAAAAGATCATTTTCCTTTGTCGTTTATGGATAAAATGTTAGAAAGACTCACAGGAAATAAATATTTCTGTTTCCTTGATGGTTTTTCTGGATATTTTCAAATTCCTATCGATTCTAATGATCAAGAAAAAACAACCTTTACATGTCCTTTTGGAACATACGCTTATAGGCGAATACCTTTCGGGCTGTGCAATGCCCTAGCTACATTCCAAAGATGTATGATGGCAATCTTTCACGACATGATCGAAGAATCCGTCAAAGTATTCATGGAAGATTTCTCCGTCTTTGGAAACTCTTTCGACAAGTGCCTAAACAATCTTGATAAAATGCTCTAGCGTTGTAAAGATGCTCATCTTGTCCTTAATTAGGAAAAATGTCACTTCATGGTCAAAGAAGAAATTATGCTTGGACACAAGGTGTCTGGAGCAGGACTTGAAGTCAATAGAGCCAAAATCAACGTAATCTCAAAACTTTCGCCCCCTACTAATATCAAAGGTGTTAGAAGTTTTCTTGGACATGCCGGTTTTTACCGAAGTTTCATTAAAGATTTCTCGAATATAGCCCGACCTATAACTAAGTTGCTTGAAAAAGATACTCCATTTGAATTCAACGATGAATGTCAAAAAGCATTCGATTTATTAAAAGAGAAACTCACATGTGCTCCGGTAATCGTAAGCCCAAACTGGAATCTTTCGTTTGAACTTATGTGTGATGCAAGTGATTTCGCAGTTGGAGCTGTTTTAGGTCAAAAAGATGGTAACCCAGTCTATTTCGCAAGCAAAACTCTTAATCTAGCTCAACAAAAATACACCGTAATCGAAAAAGAACTTATGGCTATAGTTTTTGCATTCGATAATCAAAAACTATTGTTCACACCGATTATTCAGCTCTTAAGCATTTATTCAAGAAAAAAGATGCAAAACCTTGTCTTATTCGATGGATTCTACTTTTACAAGAATTTGACATAGAAATCAAGGATATAAAAGGAACAAAAAATGTCGCAGTTGACCACTTGTCCCGAATTGAAAATGACGAGTCAAGTGATGACAGTGAAGTGGATGATAACTTTCCTAGAGAGACCCTCATGGAAATTAACACCAAAGATGAACCATGGTTTGCAGACTTTGCAAACTACTTGGTAGCTGATATTATACCAAAAGGGATGACATATCAACAAAAGAAAAAATTCTTCTCTGACCTCAAACATTACTTCTGGGAGGAACCCTATATTTTAAAAGTATGTTCTGACGGAATAATCAGACGCTGTGTATCCGGATCAGAAACCAGACCGATTTTAGATCAATGTCACCACGGACCAACCGGTTGACATTATGAACCAAACGTAACCGCTAAGAAGGTCCTAGACTCAGGTTTTTACTGGCCAACAATCAAAAAAGAAGCTCATACTCTAGTTCAACTTTGCGAAGCATGCCAAAAAATGGGAAATATATCAAAACGTGATGAGATGCCCTTAAACAATATTCAAGTATGTGAAATTTTTGATGTTTGGGGTATTGATTTTATAGGGCCATTCCCAAAATCGCATAAGTTTGAATACATTCTTGTCGCTGTTGATTACGTATCTAAATGGGCCGAAACTCAAGCTTTACCAACCAATGATGCCCGAGTGGTTATCACCTTCCTTAAGAAACTATTCTGCCGTTTCAGAATGCCCAAAGCTCTAATCAGCAACCGAGGTACTCACTTTTACAACAAAATAATGGAAAAGGCAATGAAGAGATATGGAGTTAATCACCGTTTCTCTAAATCATATCACCCTTAAACTAGTGGTCAAGTTGAAAACACGAACAGAGCTCTTAAAAGAATTCAAACATAGAAATAAGGTTTTGCTTTTTCACTCGAAGTATAAATTTAAACAGCCAAAACTCAGATCTCGTTGGCTAGGACCATATGTAGTGAAACATCAATATCCGTCTGGATATGTTGAACTCTATGGAAAAGATGGAAAAACATTTATTGTTAATGGCCATCGACTCAAACTATATCATGAAGAAAAAGATTATAATGACCCAAGGGAAGAAGTCACTCCCTTTTTTCCTAAAGAATGACTCACCAAGTTCGAGTCTAGCTAACGACTCCCTTAAAAATTAAGCGCTTCTCGGGAGGCAACCCGTGCTTCACTTAAGTGTGAAGGAGTCCCTCCTCCATTCTTCTGTCATATCCTTTATTTATTTTCTAATAAAAAAATATTTTCTTTTTGTGTGCTTTTGTATTTACTTTGATGCAGATTATATAAGATATTGGAAAATTTTGAAGTCTGCTCAAAGATAGCTCTCTTGTAGCTATATATCTATATGCCCCGGGAAGTACTGTTTTCCCTTAATTTTCCCTATTTTATCTCTATTATCATTTATCACATTGAGGGCAATGTTCAACTTAAGTGTGGAGGGTAACCAAATAGGAAAAATTAATCATATCCCTCCATGTTTGCCCTGTCAAAAAATCAAAATTTATATATATATATATATATATATATATATGCTTTCAAAAATTAAAAAAACGCTCTTAGTAAAACAAATCTAACCGGATTGACACTATAGCTAGCACAACCTAGTCCACTAAATTGTAAGAATTATAAGCCTTTAGAATATTCGGGTACCCACTTTTGGTACCTAAGATAATTGATGCCTTTAGCTTGTTCGAGTTAATGAGTGAGCAATCATATGTATCTATTCCATCGTTATGGATGTGTATATGTGGTTTCGTCGCCTTTTCTGGAGCAATGGTATTGGTTGATAATTATATTTGAGTGAGCCGGTAATTTAGATTCTCTAGAACTTGTACTTGATCATCATTTACTAGACCGAAGCCTGATTAATCATATGTTATGAATCTCGTAAGTTTCTGTTCTTGCAAGTGCTCCCTTTAGTGCTAAGTTGCTGAAATTCCTAAGAAGATAAAGTTAAAAGATGAAGTCCTGTGCCAAGCCTTAGTTATTATTATCCTGAATAAAAAAGAGAATAGATGGCAAGAGTCGTGGTATTGCTTTGGTTCGGGGGTGTATTATTTGGTGGTGTAATCGGTTCAGGACCCGTCATTTTGAGCTCTTAGGCAGATTGAATAAGGGTCCCACGGATGAGCCAATTTGTTGAAGCAAAGACCCGACAGGCAGGGCCAGAACCGTCCCTCTGTGAGCTTTGGTCTTCATCAAGCCTGTCGAGAAGACAATACGCGTTAGCCTCTCCCCGGGTGTTATCCCAGGACCAAGCTCCGGCGTGAGAGTAAGTACTTGTTGTTAAGATAGCCATTAGGCAGAGTGTAAGTATAGTAAATACGGGTGTGAGTTGTTGGGTCTAAAACCCCGTATTTAAGATCACTACCATTTCTAATCTAATATTTATTTTATAAACTTTGAAGAATTTACTTTTACATTTTAGTCGGTTTTTATTAAAATCGTCGTTTTAATTATTCGTGAGTCGTGCCTTGAATAATTATCCGTTTTAACGTTTGAGAAATCAATAATTCTATATTTTAGCTTCGAGAGCTTATTTATTTTCCATTTTAATACTTTTTGACTTTTATCCACGTTTGGCCGAAACCACGTCAAAATAGTGTTTTTACAATTTTTAATATTTTAACTACGTGTTTTAAAAACAAATATTGTGGTGTAAATATAAAAAAAATTTATATAATTTATAAACATAATATATAAACCAAACACCTTCTTTAATTGTTTTAGGCTTCATCAAAACTAGAAACCAAACACCCCCTCATTATATTTTACTCATACTAAATCATAAACCAAACACACCCTTATATTTGTATTTCCTCCAACAAAACCAAAAACCAAACACTCCTTTATATATTTTTTTATGTATAATCCAAGCCCACTCCCTTTTGATTGTGTTATAAGTCAGATCCAACCCACACCCTTTTTTTTTAAATATAAGTCTTACGTTAACAAGTTGATTTGTGAAAACATTTTTTACGAGAAATCGTCTTTATAAATTAATGCCCCATCTTTGAGGTCAAATGATTTCCAACACTTATAAGTTATTTTTCAACTATTCGAGTAGTCATACCTTTTATCATTGGTAAAGTAAAAATTATTTTCAAAATTGTTAAAGTCTATTTTCTTTATGATTATTTGAACCCTACTCTAATCACTGTAGACGACCTGGTCTTACCTAAAAAGATTATACTGCATACGTGGGTTATACTTTTATCCGTGTGTTTCCATATAATTATCCGGTATTTTCAGTCTTATAAATTTAAAGCTTTTGAAACACATCACTTCACCTACCAAGAAGCACCTTGAAGCAATTAAGCAGGTCTTTCGGTACCTTAGAGGAACCATTAACTAGGGTCTTTGGTGTCCGAAAGACACCGCTATGGCACTAACAGCCAATGCAGACGCTGACCATACATGTTGTCAAGACACACGTAGAAGTACGTCAGGAAGTGCTCAGTTTCTTGGAGACAAATTAGTGAACTGCATCGAAGAAGTAGAAAAGCACTGCTATCTCAACAACAAAGGCTGAATACATTGCCATGTTTGGATGTTGTGCTCAAATCCTTTGGATGAGATCATAGCTAACAGACTACGGTTTTGCATTCAATAATATACCTCTGTATTGTGATAACAGAACTGCTATCGCTCTTTGCTGCAACAATGTCCAACACTCTCGGTCAAAGCACATCGACATACGTTACCATTTCATAAGAGTGCAGGTGGAATAGGGTGTGGTTGAACTTTACTTTGTGACGACGGATTATCAACTTGCGAACATATTCACAAACGTATTACCAAGAGAGCGATTTAAATTTCTACTCCCACGGCTTGGAATAAAGAGTATGTCTTTGGAAACTCTCAGACGTCTTCAGGAAGAAAAGGATGAGTAAAAGATAGTCTTCATGTAGCCTATGTACATATTTAAAACCAAAAAGAAAATACAAAAATATAAAACCTACAAAAACCATAAAAATCAGAAAATAAAAATACCAAAAATAGTTTTCAAGACATGTCTTCTGAAAATCGATAATATTTACGGACCTAGAAATGTCATTCAATAATGACACGGGTCTTTAAATTAAGTTTGAGCAGAAGTTCAAACCGTTTAAAACATGTCTTTATGGCTTGTAGTTATTTCGGACTGCAACCCGCTTTTCAATCTGAGGAAAGCATGTCTCCAAAAAGACAGTTGTTCCTGACAACGGGTAATTAATTTTTCTCGGGCATGGATTACATCATAACCATGCATCATGGGTTATGAATACTTTGTACATAACCCTGGCTTGTTTAAAAGAGTAATGTACGTTTCAGTGCATTATTTCTTCTTAAAGAAGAGAAGTCTTCTTTTTAACTAGATAATTTCTTTCTTAATTAATTCTTCAAAATTATTTGTGTTAACCACGATGGAAAAAGTATTGTTGAAAATTAATCATTTTATGCTTTTACAATAAATTTGTCCACTCAAACAACGACTACAACTCTTTAAATAGAAAACAGGTCATTGTTTGAGGGGGAGAGTGATTTCAAATTTATTTCATCAAATGGGTTTCAAAAACATCACACAATTAACAGAAAAGGTTTTTGTATTTGAAAGGGGCTATAATTTAAAGGGGAGTTAATTAATTTTAAACTCAAAGGGCCAAAATTGTCATTTGTTATTAAGTTTAGGAACTAAAATGCAATATGCTATGTGTTTCCTTGCTTTGATAAACATTAGGGACTAAATCTGCCATTTCCCAAACTATTTAATCCTTATAAATACTTTAAATCAAAAGCTAAAAGATATTAGAAAGCCTAGGGACTAAATTTGCCAAAATGAAACATGAGGTATAAAAGGCAGCAGTTTGACAAGTCTAGTCAAACCACTTTAAATTCGGCCAAACTTTTAAAACACACACACTCTCTTGCAAACCGCCACCTCCACTGTAGCAACTTTGATTCTTGAGATCTAGGATTTTTCTTCTTAAGGTAACACTTAAAACTTGCTCTTTATCAATTGATCGTACTCTAGGTTAAAGGAATCGTATTAAAACACATTTAATCGCTGTAAATCACTAGAAAACCACTTAGGGTTTTTCTAAAAATTATATGTTGTTTGAAAAAGATGATTGATGGTTAGGATAGGTACGGTTTAGGATGGTAATCACTCGTTCAATACCATTTTTGAATAGATCAAACACACTTGTGTGATATGATTGAGTTTACATTCGTTTTTGATCGAATATCATTAGAGTGTTAGATGTTGTGTTTATAGTGCTGGGATTTGTTATCAGGGTAGTTATGATGATGATTGCATGTTTAATTTCATTCCCTAATCTCTTATTTGCATGAATTGATGATTTTCGTTTAGAGGTTGACTTTAGGAAGTCAAACAGTGGTTTGGTTGTTGTTAAGAACAGTTTGTATCCACTTGTTTATGATTATGAGGTCATTGGTGAGTAGCTAAACAAGATTGCATGCCCCCCTTAGGATTTTCAATGAAATCGTGGCTAAAATGGTAGTGTAATGTTCGAATTAGATGATTATTGTATGAATAGGTTCTTCTGCATGATTGCTAGAGGTTTTAGGAGTGATTAGATGCCTTAGACTGAGTTTGTAATGGCCAAAATGTTAGAAAATTGAATGTGAATTTGATTTTTCTTCATAGCGGTTTGCCATGAAACTACTGTTCTTAACAGTGGTTTGCCTTGTTTATTCTTCGTAGCGATTTGCTTAATTTTAGGTTGCGGTTTGTGTTGATACCTTTTGAATAGATCTTGCTTAGCTTGTAAGAAGCTTAGTTGTATGGAATAAATCCAAGACAACTATGATAGAATATGATTGTGAACTTACTACCAACAAACTATGCGAACTAGTTTGTAATACTAGGAAGTATACATGAAACAGTAATCAGATCTTGCTAAACTTTAATATATTAACACAATTAAAGTTACAGAATAACCTTGAAACTATGAATACTAACTATGAGAAAATGATTTCTAGATCTGTATTACTAACTATGCCTTGTGGGTTATCTTTTATATCACAAAGAAACCCTAGTATGGGCTTACTAAATGCGTCAAGTGATAAATGCCTTATTTTACGAAATATTATCTCATGCATATCACTTTTCAGTTATAACTTATATAACTAACAATACTAAAACTATTATAACTAATAGTTCATTAATAAACTGACAGTACTAACACTTTGTACTGGCAGCACTATCAATTATACTAACAGTACTAATGACTTAGACTATTTTCTCTAATATTCAGCAGCAACACAAACTTAAACCAACAGCATTAAGTCGTAGAAGCCTCTAATTACCAACAATCCTCCCCTAAACTTGATATTCATCTTGTTAATCATTAAATTTCTTCCAGTACCATAATCTTGACTCAATAGGTGGATGTATCCAAACATCTTCTACTTTTTAAGTAGTGACTCTATGTAACATGAGAGCTATAAGCCATTTCACACTCATGATCAACTTCTAATCTTCTACTCAGCATTCTTGAAAGCATCTCTTGTGTAAGAGGATATGTCTTCTCTATCAGCATGTGAATAGCAATTCCAGTATCCATCAGTAATACATGAACTCCACATGAATCAAATAATCTCCAGCTGATCAATGTGTAGTCCTGTTGAGCTTTCCAGATGTCATCATCTTCACTTGGTTCAAATACAGTAATGAGATCTCCCCAAAGTAATCTATCATATCCTTTTGGGCTAGCAGTCTCAAATCTTTCTTTAACCAGCCTATATAGATCTAACACATCTTGCCTATCAAAATCATCAAGCATTTCTGTAAATATCTTGTAAGATTTAGTACTTCCATCACCCCTGATGATCTCATAATACATCTTGTCTTCTGATAGAGCATGTGTCTTCCAATCAACTATTGGATACTTTGTAGCTAATGATTCAACATTTACAGCTTCATCATCTCCTGAAATTATATCCAAATAAGCTCTAAGCGCTTCCTTCTCAGCATCATCCTCTATCTTTTGTCTCTTGACACTTTCATCATCAAGTTTTTCACCTGTTCTTTTCCTAGCAACTGTTTTCTTTCTACTGCCTTCAGCTTTACCTTTTCTACTGTCTTTAACCACTTCAGAATCTATAGGAACAAAGTCATTGATCCACTTCTGCTCCCTTTCATACAGCTTCTGAATTTCTTCAAAGCTCTTGCTCTTCATCTGATTGTGAGTGTACTTGCCCATGTGTTTCAGATAAGTAACCATATTGTTTCTGAGTTGAGCTCTGGTTGGTGGCTTGTTTCTAATTTGTTCAGCTCTCTGTGCAGCAAAGAACCTTTTCCTTTCAGCAATCATTTCCACCAACATTCTAGACTTTTCTTCAATGGTGAATTGTTCTCTTTCTTCTTGTTGAAGTCTTTCTGCTAGTAATTCATCTACATCCATCCTTGCTTGAATATCTTACATTTGTTCAATCAATGATGCATCCTTAGCCTCTTGTTCTGCAGCTCTTTCCCTAGCAATCCTTTCCTCTCTCTCAAACTGTGCTTGTCCTTCTTCAAATAGTCTTTGAGCAATCTCTGCATCCCTTTGAATCTGATCCTTTATAGGGTTATTTGGAGTAGGTTCAGGCTCCATCATCTTGCCTTTACCTTTGTCTTGGCTTTATACTGTTGGTATTGGTGTTGCTCTCCTGTTCTTCTTCAACATCACGAATCACTACTGAGGTTGTTCTTGGTCTTGTGCTCCTAATAGCCACAAGTGTATCAGCAATAGTCATCATCTCATCTTCAAAAATATCCCCAGCAATACTTGTAGAAGGATCAACAGTACTAACATTTGAAGGTCCAACAGTACTAACATTAATACTAGCAGTATTAACTGTATCCCCAACATCAGTAGTTTGTTCAATAGTATTCCTCCCCTGAGTTTTAGCATCACCTTCAACATTCTTCATTGCATTATCCACATCAAGCTCAGCAAAGTCACTATCATCAAACATTGGCTTTGTAATGTCACTTTTCCTCCCTGGTTTGGATACTTAATCCTCCTCCAACATCTTTATCTTAGAGGTACCCAATTTGAAGAGTTTCATTCCCTGGAGTTCTGGCCTAGGTTCTTTTCAAAATTCTTTTGACTTTCATTTTCAACTTGTTGATCACCAAATCTTGAGCAGTCTTTGATGTTTCCAAGGCAAGAACCCTGTTTAACAAGTTTGTACAAATAGCCATCAATTCATTTATGTTAGGTCTACCCTCATCACTTCCAGGTGTGTAACCTCCTGAGAGAGGTGAATCATGGGGTGTTGGTGGTACAAAATCCGTCAAATCATCTTGATGTTCAAGTCTTTCCTCATCACTTCTAGGTGTGTTACCTCCTAGGAGAGGTGAATTATAGGAAGGTGTAGGTACCCTCTCAGACCTAGTATGAGCAATGGTACCCCCCATGGCTTCTTGGCATCTGGGACTACCACCTGTACCAATTCCCTAAGAAAGAGGCACATTAGGTATTGCCGTGGATTGGGTCTTAAGGATGTTACCACTGTCCTGCTCTGCATCTAAGCTTGCAGCAGTAATGGCAGCCCTTTCCACTCTGTCACCCAACTCCTTATGGACAACCTCATTACCAACCTTTTTAGGGGGACCAACAGACTGAGGTATCTCAGTGTCCCGACCTCTTTTGGTTAGCCTAGGTGTTTGGGTCTTTTGTGGGTGAGATGTTGCAACAGCAGGAACTTGTTCTTCCTGAGAGGGAGGAGCAGTTGAAGATGGTGGTTAGGGTTCAGAGGGTTGTCCTGAACCTTCACCCTCAACTACTTGTGGTACCAACATACTTTGAAATAATGGAGTAACTGTCCCTGAAAAACCTTTGCCTTTTCTTCTCATATTAGTAAAAACTTTTTGAGTATGTTTAGGTGTTTCATAAGTATCATTAAAAGGTTCTGTAAGATTTTTAACTTGGTTATTCAAAAACAGTTATAAAAACATTGGATACATCAAAAACTTTTTAGAATTTGGATCCAAGTTTCTTAACATACCATCAAAAATTAATTTAGAAAAATTAAACTTTTGATTATTTGCCAAACATATAACTGCTGAAGCAATATTAGTTGAAAACTCATTCCAAGCAGTAGATTTTAAACTTAGACAATGTAAGATGTTATGTATAAGATACTTCCATTGAGGGGAAAAGAAAGCTTTTTGAAAAGTAAGTTTATCAGAAACAATTTCATATCCCATCAATGCAAGGTTTTCCAAAATTTCAGAATTTGTTAGACTACGTAACCTATCATCATCATTAAAGTCATAAGATTACTCTATTGTTTGTATTATGATATTACTATAGTCTTACATAACTTGGCATGTATTTGCGTTTCATTATTGGCTATTTTGGACTTAGCAGTAGCCCAAAATACTCAATATTAAGAAGCATGATAGTGAGATTGTGGTTAAGTTTAAATTATTTGTGCTAGCATTCAAGAAGTCCACTATCTGATGAAAATCAACATTCCCCTCTGTTCTTTCCAAATACGCAACCATATTGTGTTGATCAACAAACTTCAAATCCGCCATAGATGATTAATTGATGATTAATTTATGGAGACGGTGATAAATTAAAGTCAGTTTGTGAATTTTGAAAGCATTTTAGTATTCGAGAGTATTAGAATGAACTTGATGTAGTCGAATACGCTTATATAGGTAAAAAATAAACCTATAATAGTAGGAAACTATTTAATAGTAGGAAACTGTTTATTGCCAGAATTTCGCCTCAGATTGTAAATCTAACGGTACACAACAGTACTAACTTTGGCTCAGTAGTACTAACTTTTGCCTAGCAGTACTAACTTTCGCCCAACAGTACCAAATCCTGCCAAGCACCATTAACTTTACAACTACCAGTTTTAACTCCAAATTCATCACTAATACCATCGTCAAACCACACCAATCATAAATCCAACAAAAAATCTTCACGTGATTCAAGTATTCAAATGTTAGAATCAGATGTTAAACATGCTAACATCAAATGCCTTTGTGAGTAGTTCAGCTACTTTGTTAATCTGTATGTATCTTACATACTGATGAGCTCTTCCTCATAAGAATTCTCTGATGAAATTGTGCCTTATTCCAATGTGCTTGGTTTTAGAATGAAACACTGGATTCTTCACAATACAAATGGTGCTTTTATTATCAATGTAAATCTTGGTGTTCATGAAGTTGAACCCATAATCAAGCATTTTGATTTTTGAATCAATAACAATGTTCCACTGCCTATTAGATGTAGCAACTACTCTGCTTTAGTAGTGGAGTTGGCAACTATAGTTTGCTTTTTACATTGCCATGAAATCAACCTTGTGCAAGAATGAAACTCTTGTTGTGGATTTCTGTCAAGGCTAGCACTCACAGCATAAACACTATCAGAAAATGCTTCCAAGTCAAATGATGAATCTCTAGGATACCAAAGGCCTAATTTAGGCTGACCTTTCAAGTATCTAAAGATCCTCTTCACTACATGAATATGTGAGACTTTAGGAGTAACTTGGAACCTTGCACAAGCACAAATAGCAAACATTATCTTAGGCCTAGAAGCTGTCAAGTACATCAATGATCCAATCATTGATATGTTATAATAGAAACATCTCTCCGCTTCTTTTCCTGAGCAATGCCTTGTTAGTCTCTATTGGTGTAACTTCGTGTCTTCACTGTGACAAAATCAACTTCTTATTATATCAACACATACTTTTTCTTGGCTGATGAGATTCCATATCTTTCTTCTTACTGCATCTTACGAAGAAACTAATGCTCCCCTATAGAAACCTCATCTGGAATCTCTTGTGCATCATCTGCTCAAACTAAACACATAAAGACTTCTTTGTAGACCTAAAGATGATGTCATTAACATACACTTGCACTACCAGGATATCACCTTTATCCTTCTTGATGAATAGATTCTTATCTATAGTACCTCTCCTAAATCCATTTTCCAATAAGTAAGTAGACAAGGTCTCATACCAGGCTCTAAGAGCTTGATGTAGACCATATAAAGCTTTTTCTACCTTATAAACTTTGTTAGGGAACTGTGGATCTTCAAAACCAAGAGGTTGGCACACATACACCTCCTCTTCAATAGTACCATATAAAAAGGCACTCTATAAAATTCCAATCTGGTACATATAACCCATATTTGATGCATAGACAAAAAATAACCTCGATGCTTCTATCCTAGCAACAGGAGCAAAAACCTCATCATAATCAATTCCTTCTTCTTAGGTGTAACCTTGTGTAACCAGTCTTGTCTTGTTTCTAACTACTATCCCTCTCTCATCTTTCTTGTTTCTATTGACCCATTTTGTTCCAATGGCATGCTTGCCTTTGGGTAAATCAACCAATCTCCAAACCTTCTGCAATCTAAATTGTAGCAACTCATCTTGCATTGCCTCTATCTAGCTTGGATCATCCAAAGCTTGAATCACCTTCTTGGGTTCTTTTTGAGAGAGAAAACAGGAAAATAAGCAGTTTTGATAATCTTTGTGGTTGGTTCTTCTCTGCTTGTTAATGTAACTGACCAAAGCATGTGCTTCAGAAATCTTGGTCATCCTTCTTGTTTGAGTAGCTGAATTTATGTCTCCAATGATCTGGTCTTTAGGATGATCCTTGTGTATTATCGTTGTGGGAATAGGACTGACATTCATGGTTTTTTCCAAGTTGTTAAGGTCACCACTAAAGATACCGGTATTTAGAAGATCAGCAGTATCCTCCAAATCAGGCATAAGAGGATCAGTTGGAAGATCATCAGCATTATCAAAACTTTGCCCAGCAGC
Source organism: Tanacetum coccineum (assembly GCA_026074375.1). Taxonomy (NCBI): domain Eukaryota; kingdom Viridiplantae; phylum Streptophyta; class Magnoliopsida; order Asterales; family Asteraceae; genus Tanacetum; species Tanacetum coccineum. The sequence continues at coordinate 17,219 of BQNB010030726.1, read as the reverse complement.
ACTAACAGATGGACTAACAGTAGAAACTATGTTTGTGCTGGTAGCACGAACCTTCCTTCTGCTTGAACAAGCAAATTATCTAATTAACTCTATATATCTCTGCACTTCTGGTCACCTTCTTTATTTGAAGTTCCTCCTTCCTTTCCTTGACCATTTTCTTTCACCTAATTTGTAGTTTTTCATTAATCTTTTTTACCAGCTACATCAGCAATTGCATCCTCTGCAGCTCTATGGGATTATCATAAAGTAATTGGTAGTAGAATATATTGTTGAGGTCGGTAATGCATTCAACTATACCTTGATTACCTGCAATTCCTATTAGTTTGATTCCCTATAGTAACTGGCTCATAATTCATAGAGTTTGTTAGTAAATCAATATCAAAGAGCCAATCTGGTCCACTCCCTGCAACATTGGGTTTGTTTTCAAGAAAGGTTATGTGCAGGTCTCTTTAGTTTCCTCAATTCTTAGTGTTAAATACCTAAATGCTGCTTATTGATAGAGTTTCTACCAAGAAACCCCTCATCTGCTTCCATCAAATTTTCCTAGGGGATCTAAGGTATTAAGAATGGTCACAGGACACTCAAAAGGTCTCATAAAACTTATACTAGATGGTCTACCACGTAATAGTCTTAAGGTGTTCTTGTTTGTGGAGGCTGGTCCCTAAAAAAACTATTCTGAACTAGCCAAAGCCTATTATCTGCTTCAACCCAAAATGTAGTAGGTAAGAGTGAATTTGCTAGCATAGTCCTGGCTGCCTCTATTAGTGTCCCGTTCTATCTTTTAGCAACTCCATTTTGTTGTGGAGTTCTGGCAACACTGAATTCCCTCTTAATCCCTTTCATCCCGTCGTATTTTATTCGTTATAGCTCCGTTTTTAACGATTCTTTCGAGGACGTTCTCGTATTTGAAAGTTCTATATTTTTATGAGGTTTACAAAAATATAACTTTCTGTCATGAATAGTAACTTTTATAAAAATAGTTTTATAAAAGTATTAATTGTCGTAAACTCGCGAAATTCATAACTCGTTCGTTATTAATTGAAAAATTACGATTCTTATCATTTTGGAATCCTAAAAATGTGTATTATTTATTAAAAATATTAACCCTTGCTGTTTATAATTTTTATAAAAATGTTTTTATAAAAATTTACTTACGACTTCGTTTATTAACGTATAACTCGTTTTTAACGTAACTTTTTCGTTATTAATCCGTTTAACAAGTTTCTTACTTTTTCGGAATCGTCGTGAAATGTATTATCTTATAAAAATATAAAATGGGTATGTTAAATTTCGAATTTTGGACAGCAAGATTGATTGAGTTTGTTAAGTCCATTTTTACCCTTTTCTTTATACTTTACCACTTTTGTATTTTCCCACAATCTCATATATCATATATATTATAATTAATACATATATTAAGTGTCCCTTGTCCATCCAAGTCCTCATGTGTCCAAGTTACCCATGTTAACAAATCCATTAACATACTTTAAAACCATAACTTTATTTATGTAACCTTAATTTACTAGTTTTGTCAATAATCATTTTTATGTTAACCAAGAGTGTAAATCATTTGTGTAACCATTTTAACATGATGTCCTCAACATCATAAGGTATAATAAAGTGTACATTATGATGACAACAAATAAAAACTTCTCTTTACATGTTAATGATCCTAAATGGTGATTTAAGCTAAATAGAATAATCATATGCATAAAAATGAAAGTTGTAAGAACATAAAGAGTTCAAATAGACCTTATGAGGTAAGATGATGATGATGCACAAGTACTAAACCCTTGTTTAGCCACAAAAACCAAGCTTGCACTTAAGAAACCCTAGCTTTCTTTAACTTGAGAAATACTTGGAAATGGTGATTCAATGCTTGCAAATGCCTTAGTATATCTTAGAATAGGTGTATATAGAAGTGTATGGATTGTAGAAAATTTTGTATGGGTTTGTTGTTGAAGGTTGTTTGAGCCGTAGCATATATGGAAGAAAAAGGGAGGTTTTGGTTTGATTTCTTTAAGTGTTGGTGATGTATAAGTCTCTTTAGGCAATGTATAAGTATTAAACTTGTATAGTTAGTCAAGGAGACATAGTATGGCTCAAGGTATGGCCATGGTATGGCTCTTGGTCAAAGTAAGGTAGGCATGGTCTTGCCATAATGAGGTATGGTGTGATTTGACCAAAGGTGTAAGACTTATCTCATTTTTCATGAAACACTTGTATAACTTTGCATCCTTTGCAAGAATTTCGGCATAAATGAGTTATACATGATATATTTGAGTAAATTTTATGTATTGGGTATAAAAGTGGGTATTTGTTGAAGCATAGAAAAGTTTTGGTGGTTCCGGGAGTGCCTAAACGCAATTTATCGCGAAACGTATACACTTTACGTATCCGATAAAAATAAAATGAACAAAGTTAATAATTATCCTCAAAATAATTATATAACCCTTGCTTGATGTAAACATTTAATTGTTTGATGCCCGTTTACATTGAACGCTAATTTTTGGCTTACGCGATTTAAACTTAATTCACGAATTTACAAGCAAATGAGTACAATGCTAAAAATGAATAGTACATTTATTGACGTCGTCAAAGACTTGAAAACACAGGGTGTTATATATTTAGTTTTGAATTGTAACTGATCCTAATAGATAGGCAGATATATTTGTAAAGGGCTCCTTGTATTCTATAAAAAGGGATCCCTAGAGTAGTGATAGATAGAACTTTAAGAGATACATTTTAGAGAAAATTTGTAATAGCTTCAAGGTCTTGTAACCCCAGTACTTAAAGAGTACTCGTATTATTTATAATATTGAAGCAGTGAGTTTTGTGTTTATTGTTTGTGTGTGATCATTACTGTTTCATTCATAAATTTCTCTAGAGTATCAAAGTGTAGATTCCGCATACACTTTGATATATATACAAAGTCTCAATCTTTGTTATTTTGGATTCTTCCAAGGTAACAAACTCTTTATATCATAAAGAATCGATCAAGGCGTGGGATCAACATTTGATGTTAGTAGATTTCAATATCTGATTGCAAGTATTGGAATGCTTAACCCCTGAAGTATCGATTAAGGGGAGGTTAGTTGTGTTGATATGTAGCAGATTTTACAAAAATAATGCTTGAAATGGAATGAAACAGCAGCTAATGATGGAATTCAAGTTAGTGTTGTTGGCCTAACTTACTACTGGTAAGTATAATTAGTTCTGTTGTTATAATTAATACTGTGAGCATTGAGTGAAAGCAAAAACAGATAGAGAGAAAAAATGAGCTTAAAAGAATTGAGAGAAATCAAAAACAAACAGAGAGAATTGTAAGCAAAAAGAAATGAGAGATGTAGTGAGTTCAAAAACAGAAAGAGAGATATGTGAAACAAAAACAGACAGAGTGATTCAGTGAGAAAAAGAACTAAGAGATAAAGTGAGAATAAAAACAAAAAGAGAGCTTGTGAGAATCAACATTGATGATGGAAATGCTTTTTGGAACGAAATTGAGTTTAAAACTGGTAACTCAAAAGTTAATGTTACTGGGCATTACTTAGTACTGCTGGGCGAAAGTTAGTACTGCTAGGCAAAAGTTAGTACTGCTAGGCAAAAGTTAGTGCTGCCAGGCTACTTACTATTGCTAGGTTACCGTTGGAGTTACAACTTCTAAGGGTATTCTTTGATTATAAAATGAAAACTTCGTGTATAGATTTTCTTTAATACCTATTTAAGCGCATACGATCACATCACATTCATTATTAATCTTCTAATACTCTCTAAATTACAAACCCAAACTCGATTTCATCACCGACTTCAACAATTATCATTCATGGAGGCTTTAAAATTTGTTGATTCTCACAACATGGTCGCTTACTTGGAAAAATCCACAGAGCATGCTGATTTTGATAAGATAGTGGACTTTCTGAATGCTATCCCTATCATATATGCCTTAACTGTAAGTCCTACTATCTATGTGTCTTATATTGAGCAATTTTGGTCTATTGCAAAGATCAAAATAGTTAATAATGAAAGAAAAATACGTGCCAAAGTTAATGGCAAGACAATACTAATATCAGAATCATCTGTGAGGAGAGATCTTCAATTTAATGATGAGGATGGTATTCCTTGTCTCGCAAATACTAAAATTTTTTAAAACCTTCAATTGATGGGATATGAGAATCTTTCTGATAGACTTACTTTTTGTAAATCTTATTTTTCCCATCAATGGAAGTATCTTATACATACCATCTTGCAATGTTTAAGTTCAAAATCAACTGCTTGGGATGAATTTGGTACAAATATTGCATCTCCAGTTATATGTTTGGCAAAGAATCAAAAATTTATTTTTTCTAAATTGATTTTTGATGGTATGTTAAGAAACTTGGATCCAAATTCTAAAAAGTTTTTAATGTATCCAAGGTTTTTACAACTGTTTTTGAATAATCAAATTGAAAATCTTACACCAACTTTTAAAAATGAGTATGATACACCTTCTCATACTAAAAAGGTTTAAGCAAACATGAGAAGGCAAGAAAAAGATTTTTCAGGCACAATTACACCATTGTTTGCTACTATGTTGATACAACCATAAGCAGTGGAGGGTGAAGGTTCAGGACAACCCACTGAACCCCAACACACACCTACTACATCTAATATTGAGCCAATCCCTATTATTGCATCATCATCACAACCCAAAAAGACTTACAAACATAGGAAAACCAAAAGGCCTACTGAGATATCTCAGTCTAGTGGACCTACTACCCTTGTAGCAGATGAGACTGTCCATAAGGAGAGGGGAGACAATATGGAAAGGGCTGCCACTACTGCTGCTAGCTTAGATGCAGAGCAGGACAGTGGTAACATAATTAGGACCCAATCCATGGCAACACTTAATGAGCCTATTCCTTAGGGAACTAGTTCAGGTAGTGGTCCCAGGCGCCGATATATCATATTGGGGGACAGACCTGCTCAAACTAGGTTTGAGAGGTTGTCTAAATAGTCCAATGATCCACCTCTCTTAGGAGTTAACACACTTGGAAGTGGGGAGGACAGATTGAAAATTATGGAATTGATGGAAATTTGTACAAAATTGTCTGATAGGGTTCTTGCCTTGGAGAATGTCAAGACTGCTCAGGATTTGGAGATTACTAGTCTAAAGAAGAGAGTTAAGAAATTAGAAAAGAAGAAAAAGGCAAGAACTCTACAACTCAAGAGGAGGTTATTCAAAGTCAGGATAGAGTCTTCTGCTGATAAAAGTTTGGGTGATCAGGAGGATGCATCCAAACAGGGAAGGAATATAGCTGAATCAGACCAAGATAAAGAGATTTCATTTGTTCAAGAGGATGCGGAGACTTAGGGGAGGTTTGATCAGGATATTGATGTTACTACTGTCAGTGCACCAATTACTACTGCTGGTGTATCTGTTAGTATCGTTGAGCCTAGTACTCCTCCAACAACAACAACTGTTTATTAAAGATGAATATCTCACAATTGCTTAGACACTTATGAAGATGAGAAGTGAGAAATCAAAAGAAAAAGCAAAATAAAGAAGATCAAAAGAAAAATCTAGTGAGCCGGCCACTAGACCAACAAGAGGAGTGACTATGCAAGAACCTAGTGAGTTTGGAACAATAAAAGCAGTACCTCCTTCACAACATGATCTAAAAGACAAGGGAAAATCCAAAATGATTAAACCAGAGAAGCCATTAAAGAAAAAGGATCAGATCAAGTTCGATGAAGAAGTGGCTAAAAGACTTGTAGAAGAATTAGAGGCTGAGTTAGAAGAAGAAGAAGGGTTACAATACAAAGAGAAGAAGAGGCTAACTTAATTTCATAGGATAATACTCAAGCTATGATGGAGGCAGATTATGAGTTAGCTCAGAGACTACACACAGAAGAACAGGGAGAATTGACCATTGAAGAGAGGTCAAGGTTGTTTGTAGAGTTAATGGACAAAAGGAAGAAGCACTTTGCAAAGCTTAAAGCTAAAAAGATCAGAAGAAAACCACCAACTAAAGCACAAAAGAGGAATCAAATGTCTATCTATTTGAGAAACATGGCTGGATACAAACACACTCAGTTGAAGAACAAAAGTTTTGAAGAAATTCAGATGTTGTTTGACAAAGAAATGAAGAGGGTAAATTCATTTGTTCCTATAGATTTAGAGGAGGTGGAAGGCAGTGGAAAGAAAACTGAAAGCAGTAGAAAGGAAACAGTTAGTAAGAAAAGAGCAGGTGAAGAACTTGATAAAGATAGTGTCAAGAGGCAAAAACTAGAGGATGATGCAGAAAAGGCAGAACTTCAACTTTGTTTAGAGATAGTTCCAAGAGATGCTGAAGCTGTCAATGTTAAATCATTATCTACAAAATATCTAATAGTTGACTGGAAGATACACATTCTAGCAGAAGACAAGATGTATTATCAGATCATCAGGGCAGATGGAAGTGAAAAATATTACAAGATATTTAGTGCAATGCTTGATGATTTTGACAGACAAGATAAGTTAGATCTATACAGGCTGGTAAAGGAAAGATTTGAAACAGCAAGCCTAAAAGGATATGACAGATTACTTTAGGGAGATATTATAACTTTATTTAAGCCAAGTGAGGAAGTTAAAATCCGGAAAGCTCAACAAGACTACAACATTGATAAGCTGGAGTTTACATTTGATTACATTTGTGAATTCAATTAACTATTGAACAATCCAGGATATCTATTCAAATGCTGTAGAAAAGAAAGTATCCTCTTACACAAGAAATGATTTCAAGGATGTTGAGTAGAAGACTAGAAGTTGATCATGAGTGTGAAATGGCTTATGAACTTCTCAGATTTACAAAATCACAGCTTAAGAAGTAGGAGAGTGTTTGAATACATCTTCCTAAGAATTAAGAAGATTTTATTGAAGAAACTTGATGATTAATATAATGAATATCAAGTTTAGGGGAGGATTGTTAGGAATAAAAGGCTTCATAACTGTTTACTACCTGCTGGGTCTCATAATGCTGCCAGTTATGAAGATTACTACACGCTAGGTTATAGTACTACTTGTGCTGTAAGATGGTAGGAAATATTCTAAGTCATTAACCTTCTGCTAGTTGTAAAGTTTACCTGAAGTATTAGTTAATTACTGCAAGAAGAGAATCTTTGTCCAGTTATAAGTTAGTACGTTAGTTATATGTTAATATTGCCGATGTGAATAAGAATGAGAATATTTTAGTGGAAAAGATATGTATGTAAGAAAACGCATTGTGAGCCCATAGGGTTCCTTGGTGTATAAAAGAGACCCTAGGCGCATGTAGGTTAGTATCCTTAATCTCTCATCTTCATATATCATCAAGAAATCAATTTTTATAGCATCAAGGTTTTGTATAACCCAACAACACTATATAAGAGTGTTCGTATTAATATATTGAGCTGATAGGATGGATTATTCAAATCTTGTTTGTTACTATTTTATTGCTTATTCTTCTTAATATCATAGACTAGATTCCGCATAGTCTGTGATATATTCAATCAAAGTTTCTATTATAGTTGTCTTGGATTTATTCAATACAACTAAGCCTTTTACAAGCTAAGCAAGATCTATTCAAGTGGGATCAACAAGTAACCAATCTTCCCCTATTTGATGATGACAAAATAAACAAAGTCGTGTACGAACTTCATCATAAAGCCAAAGCTTCCCCTGAAGTTGAGATGTAGTCATCTCCCTGAATGAAACAAAATCTTCTTAATTCAGGCTTCCTTTGTGACATGCCACACCAAGGAGTCCTACAGCGCGATGAACACACACAGGCTGTATAACACATATCCTTTCTTGGTCACTATTATCATATCTAAATGGGGAGGGTATGAGTCTTGTTATATACACTATATAATACTAACATTTGTGATTGCGATGAGTACTCTAGATATTGGACACACTGACACAAACTACCAGGATACACCACTTATCTATACTCAGCTCATAGTAACTATCTCTCTATATCGTCTCTATCTCTATAGAACTTGACAGATCAAGTACATATGTGGTGAGCTGCGAGCGGTCTATCTAGAATTAAGGGAATGGTATTGTAGGAGAGGGTTTGGGTGAATAAATCTGGGTGGGGGCGGAGGGTGGGGGGAGAAGCGCGTGGGGGGTTGCTTGTGGGTTAATGTAATAAGGGGGTGTAGTTAGGGATAGGCAGAGAGAGTAGGACATATTATGAGAGTTGGTTCTAGTTGATGGTTGAGGAGATTGCGAAGGAAGGTGGGATTTGGTGTGGGGTAGGTTTATAAATGTTATATGAGATGTGAGGAGAATTACACAAAGTATAAGTTATGGTAAGTAAATTGGTCTTGAGAGAATATTTATTATTATAAGTGTGGTGTTTTGTTGTGTTTTATATAGGGTGGATGTGTTTAGATATGAAAGGTGAGGTTTAGGAAGGGGAGGGTTATTTTATGTTCAATAGAATTATTTGGGTTTGATTTGTGGGTTATGTGTGTTTCTTTGACTCCTTATTACCTCCAAACCTTTTCTCTATAGCTTCCATCAGAGTCTTGGCACATTTGTAGGTATTAAACTTTAGTTGATGTTCATTTGGAAGAGCCATCAACAATGTACCTCTTGCCTTTAACTCATTCTTCCTTGCTAACTTCTCCTCTGCAGTTGTAGGAGGATATGTTTGCTCAACACCATCAACAGTTCTCTTTGGTGGAGGTGAGTCTCCATTTACTATTACTTCCCAAAGAGCATAATCTGTCATTAGGAAGTATTGTTCTATCCTCATTTTCCAAAGCTCAAATTCACCTGGATTGAGCACTGGAAGTTTTGCAGCAGCAACCATTGGTGAAGATACTGCCTCCATGTTTTCACAAACAAATAGATCTGGTATGTGTAGATTGTTTCTTCTTATTCAAAGTTTCTCAACAAGCTCTGATACCACTTGTTGATCCCACTTGAATAGATCTTGCTTAGCTTGTAAAAGGCTTAGTTGTATTGAATAAATCCAAGACAACTATGATAGAAACTTTGATTGAATATATCAAAGACTATGCGGAATCTAGTCTATGATATTAAGAAGAATAAGCAATAAAACAGTAACAAACAAGATTGTATAATACCAAACTTTCAGCCTCAATATATTAATACGAACACTCTTAATAGTGTTAGGGTTATACAAAACCTTGAAGCTATAACAAAACGATTTCTAGATGATATATGAAGATGAGATATTGAGATACTAACCTACATGCCCTAGGGTCTCCTTTTATACACCAAGGAACCCTAATGGGCTTACAACGCGTTTTCTATACATACATATCTTTTCCTAAAATATCTCATTCTTATCACATCAGCAGTACTAACATATAACTAACAATACTAACTTATAACTAACAGCAGAAACTCTTCTAGCAGTAGTAACTAATACTAGCAGTAGTAACTTTACAACTAGCAGTAGTAATAACTTAGAATATTTCTTGCAGTTTTCACCAGCAGTAGAAACTATAACCAGCAGTAGTAATCTTCATAACTAGCAGCAGTAACTTGAACCAGCAGTAGTAACAGTTAAGAAGCCTTTTATTCCTAATAACTTGTAGAGCTTATGATCTTGTCATCGAACAATAATCTCATCCAAAGACCCGTAATCATACTTCTTCACAACTTTGACATGGGTTACTGCAATCATTCTTTTAGTGGAGAATACATTATGTGAGGACTTCCAGTGGCATGCATATGCATAGAATTGTTTTCGTTTCGGACCCTAGTGGGAAGTTCCCCAGACAACATGTTTGTCATATGCTACCTTCACTGGACTCCATAACGTTTGAACCATGTCTTCAATCCCATCAATGTTATCGTACTTAGCAGCCTTAGTTTTTGTTGTAGAAGTTGTGTATTTCCCGCTAGAGCTTCCACCTTTCAGATACTCGAGGTCATTGTTGAAGAAATAGTTAGCAGGAACTACTTGACGACCTTGATATTCAATTAATGGTAGCGGCTTGCTAAGATAAAAATGATATTCATGTCCTTCTGGATTATGCCAATCAAGTTTATCGGTAACAACCTTATAACACTCTTCAAAATGAAATTCGAGTTCCACTAGGATTTTGCATGTCCCTTTGAGTAGATTGAAAGCTGGTCCAACAAGATGTTCTTGTGTCAAATTCTTAATCTTTAGATTATGCATGACATGTGCTGAGAAGTCGATGGGAGTGCTCATCAGCTCATCGAAGGTAGTAGGAGGTTTTCTTGTTTTTTCCATTTTATTGATCAAAGTCTGAGGAGGTCTGAAATCAATTTGTTTTCCATCATTCCAATCACGATCAGGAGTTGGGGGCCTTTCTGGTTTCTTGAACCAATCATGCTTAGAAGCTTCCTCGACATTGGGTTGATCTTTAGTGTTACCCATGTTATCTCCTTGATCTTGGGTCATCTCGGTGTCTGCAATCTCAAACATCGGTTCCTCTGCTTGAGCAGATTTGCCAAATGATTTTGACTGAGACTTGGAGCCTTTAGATGAGCTTGATTTAGACTCTTTTGACTTAAAGCCTCTTGATGGTTCAACATCCTTTCTTGTCTTCCTTTTCTTCAACCCTTGGTCTGATCCAGCTGGAGGGTCTTCATCTTTGTCTTTGTCTTCACAGCCTCTCTTTAAAGAATACGTTTTACCATAAGAGTCAAAGAGATCCTTGTCGAGCTGATAAGATTTGACCAGTGCATCGTAGAGGTCTCTATGTTGTTCAGCAGCTCGATACGATTTACTTTTCTCTAACTTTTCTAATAAGATCTTCTTCAATTCAAACTCAGTAAGAGATGCTGCAGCCTCGTATGTAAATTGCGGTTGAGAAGGAGATTTAGCCAAAACAACATTCTTAAGTGATTCATTAATAGTGGTTTGGATCATTGGAGTAGCAAAGTCAGATATCTCCTTAGGTAAAATCTGAGTAAGTTGACTTTTGACTTCATCTTTGATAATCTCCTTCACTAATTTCTCAATGATGTCGATGTATTTCTCTTTCTCCGCTTGAGCTTTCTTCTCAAATTCTTCCGTATATGACTAGAGAGTTGTTTGAGTAGCAAATCCAATTCTTGTACTAAGATGTTCATCCACGATTGCAGGAATTTACGTGAGGATGTGTGCAGAATGATCAACTTGTTTGCTTGAGAAAGATCTTGTTCCAAGGCAGACACTCTTTGGTCGAATCTGAATAAGGATGCAAAATCTGAAATAGTAGGAATTGAGGAGGTTGTTGGTTCTGTTGTTGGTACGGGAGTTGGTGTTGTCATCTGTGGAATAGAAGAGAATTACTGAATTATCAGAGTAACGGTTGTTACAGGAACAATAGAAGTTTTTGGGATAGCCGTCACATGTACTGAGAGATTTAGGGGTGCTTGAGTGCTTAATTCCTCATGAGGAGTCTTGACATTCATCATAGAAGCTACTTCATCAATGACTGGTGGAACGTTATCCAAGTTAAGAAATTTGCTTGCAAAGTAGGATGAAATAGAAGAGCTTTGCTTTGACCCTTTAGTCTTCTGTGAAGAAGTGAGTGTCACGTGTGCATCTTCAATGACTTGCTCATATGAATTTTCTTGAGAAGCACTTTCATGAGTAGTATCAGTCATCTCTGCATCTTCTTTCCCTACTTCTTCATGTTCTGCAACTTTTGACCTCACGTTCACATCCTTGTACAATTCATCATACTTTTCATCATCATCATTGAATTCAAAACTATCAGGAGTTCGTACATCCTCTTCTTGTTTTTCATCTTATTCATCATCATTCAGATTGAGATTCAGATTCTCTTGTTCATCAGAATCTGTCTTTTCACTGTCACTTGCTTCTTTGTCGTCATTAGCATCACTTTTAACATCATCTTCATCATCATCCTTGGTTACTTCATCACTGTTATCATCATTTCTTTCATCATCACCACTATCTCCCCACGATCCATTTTCACTCTTAGAAAGATATTTGGGTACATTCGGAACCCCTGGTTTAGTACCAGTTCCTTCATCTGCACCAGATGTCTTGCGTTGTTGCTCATTAGGAACCCCTGATTCAAAATCAGTTCCATCACCTAAGCCACTTGCTTAAGAGATATTAAAGTCTTTCTTGCTTCGTTTTGTAGCCTCCTTGAGCTGAGCAGCTTCAGATAAAGCTACTTCTGAGAGTACATTCAAACCTTTACCTTTATCAGCCTCAACCAGTGCCTTTTTCTTAGTCGGTTTAGGTTTAGAATTTGGCGTCTTCTTAGAAGGTACATCTTTCTTAGCTTTAGTAGGCTTCTTCTTGAAGGGAGTTTCCTCAGATGAAATGGCTAAATCAGATTTCTTTTTAGGTTTCTTTGATTTTGGGGGTTCAACCCTTGAAGCAATTGCATAATAAGTCCTGTAAGCCACAGAGTCCAGCATGGCTTGATTCGTCATTTCTTTAGAGAGAATAGCACCATATATTTGAGCATCTTCGTGTTTGGAGATGAATCTCATGGTCCTCAGTAAGCTGTCATCCCGAGTAGTGTGCATGAATATTCTGTTTCTCATTGAGATAGACTTATATTTTTTGAGGAAGTGATGAATGATTATCTTAGTGAATCTAGGATAGAAAATGTTATCTTGTTTCTTAAAGTCTTTGTTATCAATCTGGTAAGCCAAGTCCTCCTAGATTAAAGCAACAAAATCAAGGTTCTTCTTGTACTACATTCCCCAAAGTATTTGTACTCGTGAGAGTCGTATCTTATCAAGGCCAGATACCTTTCCACAAAGACATTTGTTGATGATAGATGCAAAATTTCTCCATGGTTGATGCAGATGATCAACAATTACATCAGTGATGTACTTTATTTCTCCAGAATAACCAAGTTCACAGATAAAAGATAGAGCTTCCTCTTCAGTTGGTGGTTCATTAAATTCTTGACCCGAAATCCTTTAACATATGTTGAGAATATCTCTAAACACTTCAACATTCACAGAAAACCTCTTGTTGTCGATCTTGAATCGATATAATGCCTTATGTTTGTCGACGGTAGCCCAGAACTGATGCATATAGATAACTGGAACTTCAATAGTGATACGGAAGGCAAGATAGCATGTAGTAAGAGCAAGGGCATCCAACACTACTTGATAAGTATATTCCTTTGGTTTCATTCCAGGATTGATCCTCATGTTACACTTGCCAACGACACGTTGGTTCTCTTGAGCTACTAAGGCGTTGTCTATTGCACTTTGTTGAGCTTTGGAAGTCATGGTTCTGCTAAGAATTTTCCAATACAATTTATATATAACCAAGTTTATATTTGACAATATATGGCATTCTGATTAATGACAGGCAGGCATTTCGATTGCAAAATTAACCAATTTTAATTTGCTTCCTAAACTTTGTTGTAAATCGCTTACTTAAGGTGTAGATTAATTCGTCTCCTTAATAAAAACAACTAATTCGCCTCCTTAAGTAAATCAACTAATTCTCCTCCTTAAGAAAAACAACTAATCCGCCTCCTTAAGTGAAACAACTAATTCGCCTCCTTAAGTAAAACACCTAATTTACCTCCTTAAGTAAAACAACTAATTCGCCTCCTTAAGTAAAACCTCTAATTCGCCTCCTTAAGTAAAACAATTAATTCACCTCCTTAAGTAAAATCACTAATTCGCCTCCTTATGTAAAACAATTAATTCGCCTCCTTATGTGAAACAATTAATTCGCCTCTTTAAGTGAAACAACTAATTCGCCTCTTTAAGTAAAACAATTAATTCGCCTCCTAAAGGGGTGAACTAATTCGCCTCCTAAAGGGGTGAACTAATTCGCCTCCTAAAGGAGAGGACTAATTCGCCTCCTAAAGGAGAGGACTAATTTGCCTCCTTCATACTTTGTTAATTCGCCTCTGTTTTCTCAACTTTATAACTTAGTGTTTTTAGGCATCATAAGTCATTTATACAAGTATCTTAGCATCACATAACATCATATGAACCATTATAACCACAAATTAACCACAGACTTACCACAAAATTCAACTTTGAACAATAAAGCATACGAAATACACAAACTTTCATTAATTTTGTTCAACCAAAGGTTATAACATCACTAATGCATATAATGAAGATTTCTAATAGATACAAAACATAAACCCATCAACATTATCTATTTCTACCCATTTTCCACATTTTCGCATACAAGAATCAAGATAAGCACAATCATATGTTAACCATATTAGAAACAGTTTTACACGAGTGTTCTACACCCTTAAGCAAACAAAAACCCTCAACTAATTTAAGGTTTCACACACTTTTGAATTTGAAGAACCCTAGATCAATTGCTAGGGTTTTCGCACTTAAATATGTGATTTTACCTAATTCATTTGAGATATATGATGTTAAGGGTGTAGGGAACGACTTCTTAATAGTACCTTAATCTTGAAAACAATTGGAATTGATGGTTGAAGGTGGGACGACTAGATAGCAATGAGAGAGGGAAAATTTTAAAGTGTTTTTGTGTGTGTGTGTGAAACGAACAGGGTGAGGGGGTGTTTGTTTTGAAACTTTTAGTTTTGACACAAATGCCCCCTAAACTTCATATCCTATTGTATTTTGTGTAGACAAGATTACAAAGGCAAATCCAAGTTTAAGAATTAGCACATTAAGTCCCTAATGTTTTAACTACTACACTTAGCAACTTATTCTTGTTGTTTGCTCCCTACAAGGCATAAACACATAACAGTTAAGGCGCACATAAGTTAAACTTAATTAACTCTCCTTTAATTGTTAACCTGTTATTGTTTAAAAACCTTTTTCCTTTATCACATACTAATTTTATAAAGAAGATATTTGACATTTTCTCCTCCTCAAACAATGACCCATTTTCTATTGAAAGGGCTATAGTCATTGTTTGAGTGGTCAAATGTCTTTGAAAAAGATTTTCTGATGACTTTCTGAAATTAATGATTTAATTTTGAAAAACAACACCATTGAAAATAAGATTTCTCGTATTTAATCACATAATCGCACTTACACGTACACCTATGGAATACAGAAAGCGCGGGTTATGCTGCAAAGTAAGCACAAGCTTTTACATGGTCATAAAGTAGACCATGCCCGAGAATAAATTCCCGTTGAGAGGTCAAGTTTTCTTTTTGAAATACTTACTTTTAAGATGATGACCGGGTTGCTATCAGAAATTATAGCAAGCCATTTTGGCATGTTTTAAAAGCTTTTGAACTTCTGATCGAACTTTATTTATAGCCTTGCATCATTATTAAAAGACATTTCTAAGGCCGTAAATGTTATCGATTTTCAAAAGACATGCCAGAGATACATATTTTTATATTTTTCTGATTTTTTAATTTTTAATTTTCTTTTTTAAAATTTTATATAAAAGAAAAATATTTTTGTGTTTTTATGTTTTCTTATGTACATATGATACAGGATATACTACGATTAACCACATCTACTCGTCCTCTTCCTCTGTCAGACGTTTTAGCGTTTTCGGAGACATGCTTCTCATACCGAGCTTTTCGATCAAGAAATTGAATCTTTCTCTTAGCAAGGGTTTGGTAAAGTTGTCAGCCAGTTGATATTCCATCCGAACAAAGTAAAGTCCCACTATTCCATTCTCCACCTGCTCCTTTATAAAATGGTAGCGCACATCAATGTGATTTGCTCTTGAGTGTTGAACGTTGTTGCAGCATAGAGCAATCGCACTTTTGTTGTCCCGGTACAGAGGAATCTTATTGAATTAAAAACCATAATCTGTGAGCTGTGAACGCATCCAAAGGATTTGAGCACAACACCCAGATAAGGCAATATATTAAGCCTCTGTACTCAAGATCGCAGTGCTCTTTTGCTTCTTTGAAGACCAGCTAACAAGTTTGTCACCTAAGAATTGAGCGCTTCCTGATGTACTGCTTCTAGTGTCCTGACACCCCGCGTGATCTGCGTTTGCATATGATGTTAGAGACATACCGGTATCCTTCGAGTACCAGAGACCCATGTTAATGGTTCCCTTTAGGTATCGAAAGATTAGTTTAACCACATTTAAGTGCTTTTCGGTAGGCTTTGCCTGATACCAGGCACTTAAGCAGACTACATGAATAAGGTCGGGTTTACTGGATGTCAGATATATGAGGGATCCAATCATGCCACGGTAAAGTGTAGCATCAACGGGTGTCCCCTGTAGATCTTCATCCAGTTTATTCTTTTCCACCATAGGTGTGTCTACAGAACCACTAGATAACAAACCATATTTTTTAATAATTTCAGAAGCATATTTTGATTGGTTTAGAAAGATGCCTCTAAGACTTTGAGAAATTTGTAATCCTAAAAAGAATGACGTCTGCCCCATCATTGACATCTTAAACTTAGTGGTCATCAGATTAGCAAACTTATTACATATAGCAGTATTAGTGGATGCAAATATTATATCGTCAACATAAATTTATACTAGTAGTAAGTTGTTTCCTGCTTTCTGTGTGAAGAGAGTTGGATCCACTACACCTTTGGAGAAGTGTTGTGAAATGAGGAAACTTGACAACATGTTGTACCATGCACGTGGTGCTTGTTTGAGACCGTACAAGGCCTTTTTGAGCTTATACACATGCGATGTGTTATCCTGATCCACATCCTTCTGGTTGAGAAACGTAGACCTCCTCTTTGAGATCGCCATTTAAGAAAGCCGTTTTTACATCCATTTGGAAAATCGTCATATTCTTGTTGGTTGCATTTGCTACGAAGATACGGATGGCCTCTATTCTTGCAACCGGTGTAAATGATTCCTCAAAATCGATTCCCTCTTCTTGCCTGAATCCCTGAGCAACTAATCTAGCCTTATTCTTTAGTACCCCGCCAAATTCATTTGTCTTGACCTTATAAATCCATTTTAGTTTGATCAACATGACTTTATCTGGACACAACACCAATTCCTAAACTTGTAGCCTTTCAAATTCATGAATTTATTCTTGCATTGCATCGATCCATGACGGTTCGGTCATTGCTTGTTTGAAGTTCTTTGGTTCTACATAAGTTAGGAAGGCATCAAAGTAACACCACATGGCATCAGTTTGTAGTTGCTTTCTTGTGGAGACAGAACGAGAAGGATCTCCGATTACATTTGCTATAGGATGATCCTTAGTCTATCTACCAAGTGATTCGAGTGGAATGTGGATTGGTCTCACATTAGATGACGATCCTTGAGACATCAAGTCTTCATGAAGAGATTCGTGAAGTGGATCATCATAAAAATGTGGTGTTTTTT
>BQNB010030725.1:0-54608 GCA_026074375.1 Tanacetum coccineum | reverse complement strand
TCATTGACTTCACCAAACTTAATTATGTCTACAAACTTAAGAAAGCTCTTTATGGTCTAAAACAAGCCCTAAAAGCTTGGTACGATCGATTAAAATCCTTTCTTATTAAGCATAATTACTCCATGGGAATGGTAGATAACACACTCTTCACTAATAAGAAAGACTCCAATCTAATTATTGTCCAAATATATGTTGATGACATTATATTCGGATCAACTTGTCAAGAAATGTGTGATGACTTTGCCAAGATCATGCATGATGAGTTTGAAATGAGTATGATAGGGGAACTAAATTTCTTCTTAGGATTACAAATAAAACAATTAGATGATGGAATATTTTTCAATCAATCAAAATATATTAAAGAAATGCTTAAGAAATTTGGACTAGAAGACTCTAAGCCAATAAAAACCCCTATGTCTACGAAAACCAAACTCACGAGAGACGAAGAAGGTGAGTCCGTAGATAATATCAAATATAGAGGCATGATATGTAGTTTATTATACTTAACGACAAGTAGACTTGATATCATGTTTAGTGTTTGCCTTTGTGCCTGCTTTCAAGAGGATCCCAAAACCTCTCACCTAGAAGCGGTTAAACGTATCTTCTGATACATTAAAGGCACTACGCATTTAGGATCATGGTATCCTAAGGGATCCGGCATAAAAACAATAGTATATGCAGATTCAGATCATGCGGAAGATTACGTGGATTACAAGAACACTAGTGGTGTTTGCACGTTTTTGGGATGTTGTCTAACATCTTAGTTTTTGAAGAAGTAAACCGCTCTTGCCATCTCCACAGCCGAAGCGGAATACGTAAGCGCCGGAAAGGCATGTCAACAAGCTCTATAGATGAAGCAAGCTCTCATAGACTATGGCGTTAGGTTAGACGACATTCCAATAATGTGTGATAACAAAGGGGCCATAGACTTAAGTAAGAATCTCATTCAACACTCACGAACAAAACACATTGAGATCCGTCATCACTTTCTTGCGATAATTAAAAAGGAAATATCTCTATAGAAAAGGTCTGTTAGCCTCAAAATATTAAGTCGAACATGAAGTTAGTCCATTATGAATATTGGTCTCGGTCATTTAATTAAGTAATGTTATAATAGGCTAGTATCAAGAATCAAGATCATTAGTTAAGCTAATATTGTATATGTTTCGTGTTTAATCCCAAATAAATCCCGAGCTTGGTTCGAGTCAAATATCCTACACGTTTCTTTAAATGTGTCAGGGTATATATACGCATTTTCCATTTAGGAAAAGGTTGGTTATTTCATTTGTAACATTTCATCTTTCTAAATAACCACATTCTCTCTAACCTCTCTCTAGTTTCTCTCTCTAGAAACTCATCTTCTTTCTATTTTCTTGATCGATTCGTGGCTGAATTCATGAAGTGAAAGTGTTAAAAGGGTTCCTACAATTGGTATCAAGAGCCTAAAGTGGATTGGTGATTCGTTTGTGGCAATAAGCAAATTTTCGTGGCTTATTTTGAGAAATAAGCCCACGGCATCCAATTTTTGTGGCTTAATGGTTTGTTAATCCTACTCTTTCCTTGATACACTTGCAAAACAGGTTATATTGTTTCCATATCATGTGTTGATTAAGCTTCAAGATCCATTTATAAGCTTATATGGTTCGGTTTATGTTTTGTTCTAAAAGTGGTGATTTGGCTTATTTTTGAAGAAACACAAGGAAAAACATGTTTTCTTGTGATTAATCATCTTATAACCACTTTGGTATAAGCCTATCTAGCTTATTTGATCAGGTGTGAAGCTTATTCAATTGGCTTATTTGGTTTCTTTTGCTTATTTCGAGCTTATTTTGATTATTCAATCATTTTTAAAAGTGGTTGGAATTAAATAATCAAAAGGTGTGTTTAAAATAAGTTAAAGTATGGTATAGTGATTAATCTCAAGGACAAAACTAGTGGGTTTTGTATTATTGCCGGATAAGTGGTGAAGTTTGGTGAAAAGTGGGTCAAAAAGGTAATCCAAGCGAAACATGCAAGAAATGAAGCGAAATATGTTTTTCTCTTCAAGCGAAACATGTAAACTATAAGCGAAACATGTACAGGTTTGTTAAACATAAGATTTCACTAACAAGAGACATGATCCGGAGGTCGGGGAGGATAGAAATAATAAGTTGCCATTTTATTAGAGAGAGAAAGGAAAGAGTGTGTGTGTTTTCTAGAGAGAGAAACACCACACACTTATGAGACAAATGTTTTTCCTCACCCCTCCATGGAAGTATGGAGGGGATATATATAGCCCAGGACACGATCTACTTATTACACTTGACATTTCTATTCCCTGCGTGTCCGGCTAATGTAAACTAATGTAATTCCGTATTAGCCGACATATTTTAAGGCTAACAATCTTCCCCCAATATGTGGGCATACGGAATTACTTACAATGTTCCTAACAAGTACAAATACAACATAATTAAATGACATTCAACGCGCTTCCAATGCTGAAGATGACGTCTTTGTCTTCTAGTCTTGATACTTATACTCCAGCTTGGATCTTCTGTGGCTTGACTTGTTCTGGAACCATTGTAGTATGCATGAGTTGGATTAACTTCCCCCCAAATCATGCAGCATGTCTTAAAAAGCTTTCTTCATAGACTTCTTTTTGGCAAAGTTTCTGAATCAGCTTCCCCCCAAACCAACATCCGTATCTTGAGCAGATTCTGAAACGTTGATGTAGTTCAAACGATCTTCTAACATTGACATTTAAAGTGCACAGCGGAATTTTGTAGAAGAATCATCCAATCACACCATCTAATACTGCTTCTATACTGTATCATGACGTTTTTGGTCTTGATGATTATCCGTTTGGGGGAACATGCAAGAGATCAGCAACAAATCTTCTCACGCTTGCAGAATACTTCACAAACCATACTAAGTGAAGTAGTATAAACTACTTCCCCCTGGAAGTTGACCTGATAACATCAAAGTATCAAAGTACACGTATTCCCCCATGATGGTTTTGAACTCTCGGAAGTATCATTGACGTGTACGCCCATATACACGAGAAGTTCTTGTCATAAGCAACAATCTTGAAAAGTTATGAAAGACATTGAAGAACTTTGAAAGATTTTGCTGAGACTGTGAAGTATCATTGACGTTTAGTAGCTTTAAATATCCCGTGAGAGTTGCTGATCACATCTCAACCTTATACTCTCTGGCTAACTTACCAACCTCGTATTCTGTCGGCTATTGCTGTGACCACTGGGTGAAGTAAACCCGATATACCAAACTTGAAAATGAAGTAAAATTCTCCAAATTTGTTACTTAAGCTTGCACTGTTGTAGATTGAAGAATGGTGCAGAGGAAAGCCTCTAAGTACCATATACCCAACATCAAAAGTATAATTAGTACATCACCTCTTGAAATTATCCACATCGGCTTCTGCGTGTGACACTGAGTACTACAATGTAACTCCTTTAAGTGATAGTTATCCAGGTCTTCACCCAACCGCCCCTTGACTTCTGGTAACTAGATAATTCAAGTCTCAATCATAACTGTATACGTTCAAGCAAGTCATCAATCGATAGATTGGGTTTAAGGAAAGGGGTAGAAAATAGAAGGAAGTCTCGATGATGAAATAAGTAGACGCCTCCGTGAAACCCACTTCAAACTCAAATAAGGGATACCAAATAAACTTCGTGATCACTTGACATTTGAATCCAAATCTTTAGCCGTTTTGACGTTTTAGTGAATCTTATTCGGATCGTTTTAGTGTTATGTATCATGTTTGTTGTGTTGAATGTTATTGAACTAGGACAAATGTTATTTATTAATTGTCGTCAACGAATAAACATTGTCTAGCTCAACTTTGTCATGATAGCGTTTATTGTTGTTAATTGATTTGGTTTGAGACAAAACGCAGTGAAGAAGAAATTTTGCCAGAGTTTCTGTCCAACAAAATGCAATATAGGTCTTCAAGGTAGACAAAACGCAGGAAGCAAATCGCAGTAAGGCACCTTAGACAAAACGCAGTCAATTCTTGAGACAAAACGCAACCAAGAAATGAAATGGACAGAGTCTCCCCTAGGCAAAACGCAATAAGGGTCTTCAATTAGGCAAAACGCAATGGCCAAAACGCAGAGGCAAAACGCAGAACCAAAACGCAGAGGCAAAACGCAGAACCAAAACGCAGAGGCAAAACGCAATAACCAAAACGCATAACCAAAACGCAAAGCCTAATAAGACAAAACGCAGTACATTGTCCTTCACAAAATGACAAACCGCAGTGTACTTTCTCTGAAGCAAAACGCAAGAAATCTTTGGGCAAATCGCAATGAATGAAGCAAAACGCAATCAAGAACACCCCTTCAGTTAGTCAAAACGCAGCCAAGAAAAAATCATTAAACTATCTTGAAAGCTATGAAATGATGTTAAAACCACCTAGTAATGATGCAAGGGATAGTTCTAAGCCCTAAAGTACAAATCTTTAACACCTTTAACCACAAACAAAGATCAAACTTTGATTTTTTCTTGCTATTTTTTCGAACAAAAAAATAACCAACTAACCCACTAATTCCACACAAAACAAACATAAATACAAAACACCCCTGCAGCTCTGATGCCAATTGTTAAACATAAGATTTCACTAACAAGAGACATGATCCGGAGGTCGGGGAGGATAGAAATAATAAGTTTCTATTTTATTAGAGAGAGAAAGGAAAGAGTGTGTATGTTTTCTAGAGAGAGAAACACCACACACTTATGAGACAAATGTTTTTCCTCACCCCTCCATGGAAGTATGAAGGGGATATATATAGCCCAGGACACGATCTACTTATTACACTTGACATTTCTAGTCCCTGCGTGTCCGGCTAATGTAAACTAATGTAATTCCGTATTAGCCGACATATTTTAAGGCTAACACATGTACAGGTTCATTCAAGCGAAACATGTCATCTTGAGGAAGAGAAACTCTGCTCAAAAATTCCAAAAACCAAGCGAAACATTTTAAGATAATGCTAAGCGAAATATGTTGTACCTCGAGCAAAATATGCAAGTTATCTCAAGCGAAATATGAATGTTTTTCATTAAGCGAAATATGCAGTTTTTGGTTAAGCGAAATATGTTTCTCATGGTAAACGAAATATGTCATTCTCACTTAAGCGAAATATGTTTGTTTGAGACAAGCGAAATATGAAAAAAAAATCTCAAGCGAAATATGCAATTTCCAATCAGGAGAAATAAGCAGGTGAATTAGACAAGCGGTTTATCAAACTAATCAAGCGATTTAAGACTCTGTTTCACCACTTGGATATTTTTAATTGAATGTTATCTTCAGCCTTTGAACTTTATAACGACACTTAACCAAACACATCAAACATCAACCTAAACCACAACCAAGTACTTCAAAGATAATCAAATCACAACAAACAAACCTTAAACACAAACAATTATTCATTCACGGTTTTCTATTGATTTTGTAAAATCCCGTTAATTCATTTATCGGTTTTAATCATAGACTTGTAAAATCCCGTGAACGATTATTGTATTCTAAACCACAACTTCAATCACGTTACATCCACTAAAGATCCAACAAATCTTTCATACTTCAATTCACGATACAATGGAATCAAAAGATACTTTATCTTCGTGTTCGAATTCAGAAGAACAACAAATGCAACAACTACACGACAGAGCAAAAGAAAGTTGCATGGTATCTTTTCGACAACTTCATTCACACCTCAAGCTTCTTTCAAACAACGACTTAAACGGAACTCGAACCGAGTATGGATTCAAACGAACATTTGCTACACTCTTTGGTCAAGATGTTGAGATTTTCACAGGCACAATGTTCCTAAACATGGATCAACTAGATCAACAACTTGACAAAGAAGAATTTCAAGAAATTGGATCCATGGCTGCTTTTAAAGTACTCGAGACGCAGTTCCAGATGTTCATCAAGTCACGGATTTATATGGATGATGAATATGTTGTAATGACACGCAACTACTTTCTAGAATACACTCGACTCGATATTCCAGAATTCTGTGATACACTGATCCAAAACATGGATTATGTTAAAAAGTCGATTGATAAAAGGGCGCTACATAAAAAGGAGTATGACCGCTGGGTGAATGAAAGACAGATGCAGACAACAGAGGGAAAGGTTGATACGTGTAAAACATTGGATGCTGGTTTAGTTATCATTGAAAGCAATGGGACAGAATCAAACGAGCAGGATACAAGCAACAGATCAAGGAATGATGCACATGTTGATGATGCAAATATCAGACCCATATATGATGAAGAGCCAATGGATGAGGTACAATTGACTGCTGAATGTAATGTATTTGCTATAGGACCACAGCTTATTGAGCAATGTCATGACACAAGTCCTTTGCTTGCTAAACTAACTGATAACCAGACCACTGAACTTTCAAATCAATCTCTCGAGTCTGAAAATGAATGTCTCAAAAAGACTGTTTCCCAGTTTCAAAAGGATTTTGCAAAACTCAAAGCATATTGTATTAATCTTGAAATACAAATGGAAAACAATGTTTTAAAATCAGGGCAATAGAGTCAATTTTTGAAAGAGACAAGTAATGAAGCCAAGGTTAAACATGACATCGATGTAATTGAAACAATAAACATCGAATTGGAACATAAGGTGGCTAAATTACTTAATGAAAATGAGACTTTGAAAAAGAATTACAAAGAACTGTATGATTCTATCAAGACTACGGGAGCTAAGACCACATAACACACAAATTCTTTGATTGCTAAAAATGATGAATTCAAAGCTCAACTTCAGGAAAAAGGGTTTGCAATTGCAGCATTAAAGAATGAGTTAAGGAAACTAACAGGCAATAGTGTGAATACTAAGTTTGCAAAACCATCAATCTTGGGGAAACCGGTTTTACATCCACATAGAAACCATTCAGTTGTTAGACAACCGACTGCGTTTAAATCTGAACGACCTACAATTTCAAAACCACGGTTTGCCTCCCAAGTTGATGTGAATAACAATTTGTCAAAATCAGTCACTACACATTATTTGCCTAAGGGAAAAGAATCTGCTGTTGTAAAACCTCATCACATGATTGCACTTAGCTCATCTAGGTACAGCTCAAATGACATGGTTCATAATCATTACCTAGAGGAAGCTAAGAAAAAGACACAAGAAAAGGATAGGAATTCTAGGAATTTTTCTGACTCCAAACATTTTGTTTGCTCGACATGTCAGAAATGTGTCTTTAATGCAAATCATGATTCTTGTGTAACAAAATTCCTGAATGAAGTCAACTCACGTGCTAAGGTTCCATCCGATAAGACAACAAACAGAAACAAACCCATAGAGCAAATAAGTGTTGCAAAGAAACAAGAAAGACAGATCCTAAAAGGACATAGGTTTTCAATCAAAAAGGCTACCATTGTGAATGAGAAAACAATAACTCCTAGATCTTGTCTTAGGTGGAAACCGACGGGTAGAATTTTCAAGACAGTTGGTCTTAGATGGGTTCCAACGGGAAAGATATTCGCCTCTAGCATAACCAAGGTTGACAGTGAACCCACACATGGTTCAAATGTAGATATCTCTCATATTCATGCATGCAAACAAACTCTGGATTTAAGTGCAGGTACATCCTTCAATGGTCAAAAGCAACAAAGAATTGACTTAAGTGCAGGTGCATTGTACAATGTAAAGCAGGAAAATCTCAGAGTATGGTTGCTGAAAAAGTTGATATCTCAGAAACTAGTGCCATAATGGTTTCACACATGATGAAATTGCTTTCGAAAGCAAATGACGTTTGAGCAAATCAGTTCAGGCCTCGGACCCCAACGACAAATGATGTCAGACCACAACAATTCAGGCCTCGATCCTCAATGTTCTATGACTTCTGATCATCACAGTTCAGAACTCGAAATTCACGACCACAACAATGAACCGTCAAGTTCAAAGCTGGTTCCAAAAGTTGTTCATCCAGCAGACAAGACAGCTACATCACGACAAGTGTTGGAATTAATATTCCACCATCACATAACAATGCTGAGGTCAACATGTAAATAATACAAAAACAGAAAAACAGAAAATTTCCAAAAAGAATCTTCTCGACATGTCTCTTGGAATCGATAACATTTACGTACCTAGAAATGTCGATTAACATTGACACGGGTGTGTAAATGAAGTTCGAGCGAGAGTTTCAAATGCTTTCAAAACATGTCATTTCTAATTTTCTTAATGGCTTATGTGCAAATATCAGTACATAACCCGGAATTCAAAGAAAGGAAAGTTTATCTCGAAAAGATAACTTATCCTAACAACGAGAAAATAGACTTTTCTCGGTCTTGAGCTGTTCTTTCAAGACATTCAAAGTTTTGAGCTCAAGAAAAGGACAGTGTACGTTTCAGTGCGCTTATCCTTGACGTTAGAAGATAAGTTTTCTAACATATGTGGTTTTTTCAAAAACATGAACACAGTTTTAATGTGTTTGGATACATTAACACGACAATTCTTATGTATTCAAAACATCAACAAAAAGTCTCTTAACAACAACAAAGTGATAAAACATGACACAAAGAAATATATATCCTTTGTTTTGTTAAGTTCAGTTTCATAGAAAGAAACATTTTTTATTTTGTTCAATTCAGTCTCTTAGAAAATATTCGAATTTCCAATTTTATATCCAAGATGACTGACTGCTAACCCTCAATCTTATATCCATTTTACAACTTGGTATCATTTCTTTGTGGTGTCAAACATTTGTAAAATTGAGGGGGAGCAAGAACAAACAAGTTCCAAATCATTCATGCTACGTTTAAACATTTTCTCCTCCCAGGATTCTCAAGACAAATTTTAATCACCTGGTATATTCAAAACTAAGTGCTTATTATTTAAAATAAGAGGAGAAATGTAATTAAAATGTCGACTCAAAGTGCTGAATAGTCGAAAAAGGTTTTATGGTTTGATCTTATACCCAACAACATCTTAATTTCACGACGATTCTGAAGTCATAAGGTGGTTAGGTAAGGAATCAGTCCTATGATACAACCAGAACCGGAGGGATCTACCCAAGGACAACCCCATAGTTAGAAATAGCAGTCCTTAGGTATGATTGGAGAAGAATGAGTATAAGGGAAAAATGCCGACTAAGACTTAAGTTATCACCGGAACAATCACAACATGGTGGTAATGATGACGTCTTGGTAAGCATTGAAGGGGTTGAAGAATTAAAAAAAATTGTATGGATAAAGGGTGAAAAGAAAACAGCCCTCCACACACTTAAGGCAGAAACCGGGTCAATACATAATCTATCAGAATCACAAGATGATTGCTGGTATTGAAAACAAGACATCATGGACCCAGTGATGCACTGCACAACCCTTCCTAGCCATTCGAGTTTCTCTTAAAAGAAACTTGTCTCATTTGTCACGGAGATACACACGACTACTATTGACTTTCTCACTCCGAGTTAGTTGATATTGAATAGGTGGCAATCTGCTCCAGCCTTCGATTACTAAAAACCAAAACGCACAAATCGAGTCTAGAGCGAAGAGATCAATCTAAATCTCGTTAGGACACATTCTATGACAAACACTTGTTGAACACCATCATGTTCACAAGCTGTTAACAAGAGTCCTACGCTTTATCCTTGTGATATTGCCAGAACATCAGAGTGATACTTTTAGTACTCATAGTGACGATGGAAATCCTTCTTGAGCCAACTTTAAACAAGCTCTCGGTAGGTGACTTGCAAGATTCTATATGAATCGAACTTGTGACAACTGGACGTCTCATTTTAGTCCAGTAAATGAATTGACGGTCTACTCGTAAAGAAGGGTCGTTTATCACTAACATAAACTTGCAGGTTACACGGTGGTGGCGGTATCCCATTCCAGCGAAGGTTGATTCATTACCACATGCTCATGCTCAAACAGCAAAGACATACTATACGCATCAAGATACAAGAATCAAGAAAGCTCAAGAATTAAAGACAAAGTCTTTCGCAAACTCTGATATTAATGATCTTCCACAAAGATATCAAGACAAAGACTGTCAAGGGAGATTGTTAGCAAGCTTTCAAAATGATGCAAAGTATGAGCATGTTGGACAAGTCAAGATCGCAAGATGGCAAAAATGATAAAGACAAGCAAGGACAAAGATTTAAAGATCTCGAAACAAAGACAAAGTCGAAAGACAATGACAAAAGCTCAAGATCAAAGATCGCAAAGCATGAAGGAACAAGCCTACAACGAAGACGAAGACCAAGACCAAAAGAGCTAAATGACAAAAGCAATCTCGTTGATCTCATGAAGGGGTGTCGCAATGAACTCACTTCGGGGGAGATTGTTAGCCTCAAAATATTGAGTCGAACATGAAGTTCGTCCATTATGAATATTGGTCTCGGTCATTTAATTAAGTAACGTTGTAATAGGCTAGTATCAAGAATCGGGCTCATTAGTTAAGCTAATATTGTATATGTTTCGGGTTTAATCCCAAACAAATCTCGAGCCCGGTTCGAGTCAAATATCCTACACGTTTCTTTAAATGTGTCGGGGTATATATACGCCTTTTCCATTTAGGAAAAGGTTGGTTATTTCATTTATAACATTTCATCTTTCTAAATAACCACATTCTCTCTAACCTCTCTCTAGTTTCTCTCTCTAGAAACTCATCTTCTTTCTATTTTCTTGATCGATTCGTGGCTGAATTCATGAAGTGAAAGTGTTAAAAGGGTTCCTACAAGGTCACATCGGAAGACAACATAGCCGATATCCTAACTAAACCACTTAAACATGAGCCATTTAACTACTTACGTCTAGGCCTAGGAATGATGGAACAAATCGATTAAGTTTTTGACATAATAAAGAAATCATCAAAAAATTGTTTGACAAAAATTCTGAGAATTTTTTTTTCAAACAGGTGGTGTCCCCCTTAATTCATAAAGGGCAGCCTCCTTAATTTTAAGGGGACCACCCAGACTTTAAGGGGACCACCCACTGACAATTTTTTTTCTCTT
The DNA here is from genome assembly GCA_026074375.1 of Tanacetum coccineum. Taxonomy (NCBI): domain Eukaryota; kingdom Viridiplantae; phylum Streptophyta; class Magnoliopsida; order Asterales; family Asteraceae; genus Tanacetum; species Tanacetum coccineum. Next base: position 43,614 of record BQNB010030725.1, on the reverse strand, counting down.
TGAGTTTAGGTTTCTATTTTACACAAAAACACAAGATTGGGAAAAGTTTATAAACAAACTTCTACTAATTCTTCTATCTAAATGCATATCTCATTATACATATATACAATAATCCCAATCTATTATTTTCTAAAAAGTTCTTCTCACAACTAGGAGCACATAAAAATCAAGTTTCGTATATTGTTAAGATATGCTAAAAACATTTTTCACATATGCATAATGTTCTCTTACTTGTTGTCAAAGTATATAATCTAATATATAATTTTCGACAATCTTGGTTGAGCAAAATTAAATCAAGGAGCATTTGGATTATTTCTTAGGTTTTACATGTCTCAGTGTCGAAATAATCGCTACTCCATATTTGTCGCATTTAGACACACACTAGTACTTGCACAAAAGTTTGGTTCATTCTTAACTTAGCCCTCTTGTCAAGAAAAATTCTTTGTGCATTATATCTAGTTACTATTTTATATATGCTCTTCACTCTTTTGGTCCTTAATTCATATATGAGTATATGCCAAAATTATGTGAAATAGTTTTATCCTACATCTTGTCATACATATGTAGAATGTTGAATGCTTAATTGCTATGTGCTAAAAATCCTAATTGCCATAAAAGGATAGACTTGCTGCAAATTAACCACCAAAACAAAAACCCTCACATAAAATTTTATAAAAAATCAAATTTTTGGGAAATCTGGGAAACAACAGAGGGCGGCCCCCTTAATTCATAACGGGAGGCCCCTTTATCTTTAAGGGGACCGCCCCCTATTTAAGGGGACCGCCCTATTATAACACGGGTAAAACAATATTTTTCTTCCTTTTTAACCAAATACCCTCTAGACTTAGCTATTGTTTCCCTAAATTCACAAACATTTCTTGGATTTGATCCTTTGAATGTCCATTCTTCCTAATTTAAACCTTTCCTCCACTATAAATACACTCTCAACCATCATCATCACAATCATCCTCACCAATGACATCTCCTAACAAACCCACATCCAAACCATCAAGGGTAGCCAAAATGAGTGTGAAACCCATTTGGAGGAAGAAACTAAACCCTTGTAACACATCTAATGGGCTCAATGTAAACTTACCTACACCAATGCCAAAACCACTCACTCCTCATCATGAACCATCTCATGAAAACAATCACCCCAATCAAACATTACTAAATCCTTACATTAAAGACACTCCTACATCACCACAAGTTATCTCACATCCTCCATTTCTCATCTCACCCTTCAAATCACATGCTACTCACACTCAAGCTCCATCTCAAGGTGACAACCAAACTCCTTACATTAAGGACACTCCCACATCACAACAAGTTATCTCACATCCTCCACTTCCCATCTCACCCATCAACTCACATGAAACTTACACTCAAGTTCCATCTTAATGTGACAACCAAACTCAACACAACCAAACTCAACACACAACACCTCTATCTCCAAGTAGAGAAAGCCCAGTTGATGACATTAATCAACTACAAGACCTATCAAACCTTTTAGCAATGCATCTCTCTCAACAAAAAAACAACATTCTCTTATCACCTTACTCTCCAAACCTTCCACACACCCTTAACATTAACCAAGTTAAAACCCATGTTGGGTATTGCCCTTGTTGCATCTTCACCCAAAAACAATTCCTTGCTTTAAGTGAGGACATCAATTGGATTGAATTACTCCTCACTCGACCACATCCACCTTCTAGAGTTCAAAGGGATTACCCTTCCACAACCGCCTCCGCTCCAAACTCTCCATCAACAAGATTACCCTTCCACAACCACCTCCACTCCAAACTCTCCTACTAACTAATCTCATAATATGCCTTCAAATAATCGTCAAATAAATATTTTGAAATTCAAATTTTCAGACCTAAAACGGCTAGAAAAGTTCCAGAAAATCCCCCCTACACAAAAGACAAACTGGGGAGGTCCTAGTCTAGGGCGGCCCTCTTAAATACGTGGGCAGCCCCTTAAAATTAAGGGGATCACCCACCTATTTAAGGGGACCACCCCTAGGTAGACGCTCCTCTAGTTTGTCCTATAAATACTAGACTTTTCCCCACTATTTTCTTACCTTTTGCACTCATTCTTTCTGTTCTAAAACAGCCCACACATCTCATCAAAATCCTTTGATCATTTAATCATAAAGCTTTGTTTCCAAGTGATCCAAGCTCAATTCCTCAAGTGCAAGAGAAAAATACTTCCATCCTTAAGTGAAGAAGTATTACACCTTTGTGTGTTGTTGCAATCTTATAGCATCCATATCATAACTTGTAAATCTTTTGTATATCTTGTATTTGTGTGTAGTAGCTAGATCTTGGCGATCTTTGTAAGTATAGTTAGATCGTGGTGATCTTACCAAGTAGTGTTAATTAGTTGTGGCATAAGTAGTGTGGTGAAGTGAAGTCGTGAAGTTGTGAGGAAGTCTTGAAGTTGTGAAGTCGTGTTGTGATAGATTGGTTCTAGCTAAGATTAGAACTCGACATTTAGCTTTGTGTCGTAAATCGGTGTAAGCAACGTTGTGTACGGTTTTCTTCGCCATAAGGGAGCTTGTTGACATAGTGAAGAAAACTCTCGAGTTAGGTGCTCGGGGAGTGGAGTAGGGCGAAGAGGTGCTTCGTTACCGAACCACTATAAATCCTCGCGTTGTGGTTTCATTGTTCTTACTTTTATCTCTTGTCTTACATTATTTCCTTATACTATCATATCAATTGTCTAGATAAATATATTGTTCATATTGTGCAAGTGTTGAATTCACATAAATTCAAATCTAGAATTTTTACAAACACTTTAAAACCTTTAATTAAAAAGCGGTAAACTATTCAACCCCCCTTCTAGTTTTCTACAGGATCAATTAAGAAGGTTGAGAAGAGAGGAAATGTAGGGGAACCTAGCAAGGATAAGAATGGTAGGGATGATAATAAAAGGACTAGGACTAGAAATGCTTTTGCTACTAGCGCAAACCCTGTAGGAAGAGAGAATATGGGTGCTTGGCCCAACTGTACCACCTGCAACTCCTACCATGCACCCGGAGGGCCTTGTCGCACATGCTTTAACTGTAACCGCCTGAGTCATTTGGCAAAGGATTATAGAGGCGTGCCGAAGAATGAGAATCTTGTCAATGCTACAAACCCAACTGTTAGGACATGTTATGAGTGTGGTAGTACCGACCATGTTAGGTCAGCTTATCCTAGATTGAATAGGGCATAAGGACCAGAAGGAAATCGTCCAAACTAAGTTGTTGAAAGAAATTTTGGATACATTGGTAGAATCTACAATCAAGGTAATAAATGCAAGTCAAAACTAACAAATAATTCTTCTTGTTCAACAACATGAACATTTACGATACGGAAGAGGTATAATAGATAAAGCATTTGGCTAAACTTTAACACTATTTTGACTAAGTCTAAAAGCATTTTGTGAAGGATTTTTCTCGCAAGATTGTGTTAGAAATTTTTAGGGACATTACATCCAAAATGGAGCTCGAAAGTACGCCGATTGAGAATCAAAGATCTGACAACCTTACCTGCTTGAGAACTTATGGAAACTTATGTTTCTTCCAGTCTTGAAGAGGTAATGAAGCAAAGACTTCGAAACGGTCAAAGGCAAAGGAAAGAACAAAGTAGATCTCTTGCATAAAGGGTGAAAAAGAAGTAAGTGATGCAGATAGCTCAAGCTCCGATAGTGAAGACGGTAACGGAGTATGCTATGCCGTAAAATGAATTCAAAAAATTCGTCAAGAGTACGAGCGCGAACAGATTTGTAAGACATCCACGAGGCGATAGGAAAAATATTCCAATTAAGTGAAATAATGGTTATGGTTCAAAGTGGAAAGAAAATTGTTTTAGATGTGGTGAATCAAATCACTCATTGAAGAATGTTCAAAAGCTCAAAAGAACAACGATCAAAGAGCATGTATTGGAGGAGCATTGGAGCGCAATGGAGAAGATTGAAGAGGAAAGACTAAGATGAAAACTCGCCCTTGTAGCTCAAGCGCCGATGAGTATGCTTAGGCGTAACTTGAACCCGTATGAGTGGATTAAAGATAGTGGGGATTGCTCAAAACACAGACTAGTAATCGAAAGTTGTTCTTTTTATACACAAAGCATACAACGGAGAAAAACTTAATCTTTGGGTGCAAACTTGTGCATGTAAATCATATAGCAAAGGTACGATTTCTCAAAGATCCCTAATTTTATTGAAAATGTTGAGCACGTAGATAACTTAAATATAACTTGCTTTAGTGTATGGTCAAATATGGTGATAACAAAATGCAAAGTAATATTTTACCCAAACACTGATAGCAAAAATATCAAAGACGAAAAGTTATAGGAAAATGAATTAGGATAAGGAGAATAATATGTATGGAAAAGGAAATAAACAAGAAGACCCAAAATATGCCTTGACCAATGGACGTAAAACTCCACACTATGGCATAGGAGATTAGGTCACGCTAATATGCATTTAATTAATCATTAGAGCTAAAGAATTAGTTAGAAATCCTACCCTAAACTAAAATACAGGAACCGAATTTTTGTGATGATTGCAAATTGGAAAAGCTCATACAAGGGAAAGGCTAAAAATATAGTTTCAACAAACTAGATGCCTAGAGACTACTTACATTGATTTGTTTTAGCCCTTTCGCTTACGAAGCCGTATGGAGAAATCGTTATACCTTAGTAAAGTAGATGACTATTCTCGATTCACGGACTAGATTTTTAGCAAATAAAGACGAGGCCTTCGAAAAATTCTGATGTATTTAGCAAAATGATCCAAATAATATTAGGATGTTCCATTGTAATCAATTAGAACGGGTTAAGGTCGGAAATTTGATAATGAAGTACCTATTCGGGAAAATATTGTGATTTAAATAGGACATCTCACATTTTTCGCTCCTCGTTCCTACATCAAATGGGGTTTATGTAGAAAGGAACAATCGCAACTCTACAAGAAGATGAGTAGAACCATGTTAAACGAACAATCTATTCCTCAAAATTTTGGTATAATGCGGTCGGATTACATCAACTATATAATTAATAGCGTTTTCATTAGGACGTTTTTAGGAAAAATCCATACGAGTTGTTAAGAGAGATAGAAAACCACCTTAACTTTTTAGAGTATTGGAAGTAAATGCTGTATTCTTAGTACAAAGGATTACCTCACAAGTTCGGACCATAAGTCATACGAAGGTGTTTTTCCTAGGGTATTCGCAAAAAAATAGCAAAGATTGCATAATACTTAACAAACATCAATGAAAGTTGAAGAGTCGTTAAATGTACTTTCGATGAATGAAACTCCATCCCCCCGCTAAAACTATCACCATTAGCGAGGATGAGCTAGACGAGAGTAAGAAGCTATTGAGGTTAGTAAAACAAACCATCGGCAAATATAATCTTGAAGACATTTCATAGAAAAATAATCAAATTGTAAGATTAAAGGAATCTCGTAACTATCCCCTAGGAAAACGTTCATTGGTTAATCTAAATCAAAGAATCTTTAGGTCGAAGCTCAAGACAAAAGCAATTTCTTTTGCTTTATTCGAACAAGCAGAAACACTAAAAATACAAATGAGGCATTAAAGATAAAAAATTAGGTAATGGCATGCAAGGGTGAACAAACCCAATTCAAAACAGATGATGTTTGGGCAATAAACTTAGTCCCAAATGACTTGAATGGATATGACCTATTATAAGAACAAATATGGGGGTCTATAGAATCAACTCGATGAAAATGGGTCGTAACTATAAACAACGCAGGTTAGTCGCCCAAGGAATAATCAATAAAAAGGAATTGATTACGACGAAACTCTATGCCCATAGGCTAGATTAGAGTCCATAAGAATACTTTTAGCTTATGCTTGCGCACTAGCTTAAGGTTTTAAACCTAAATGGAATGTAAAGAGTGCATTTCCTTAACGTTATTATCACTGAGGAGGGTTACGTGGCACAACCGCGGGAATTCATTGACTTCGTAAAACCTAATTGTCTACATAACTAAGAAAGCTTTTATGGGTCTGATAAGACAAAGCCCAAAGCTTAGTATGATCGATTAAGAGCTTTCTTATTAACATTTATTACTCTATGGGGAATGGTTAGATACATACTACTTCCAAAAAGAAAAGCTCAATCTCATTATTGTCCAATATATGTTGACGAACCAGGATATTCGGATCAAACTTGTCAAGAAATGTGTGATGACTTTGCCAAGATATGCAAGATGGTTTTGAAAAAAAAAAGAAAAAAAAAAAAAAAAAAAAAGAAAAAAAAAAAAAAAAAAAAAAAAAAAAAAAAAAAAAAAAAAAAAAAAAAAAATGAGGTTATCGATGAATTTTTTTTTTTGGGAGAACTAAATTTCTTCTTTAGGATGAATAATAAAACATTTAGATGGTTCGAATATTTTTTAATCAATCAAAATATATTAAGGAAATGTTACGGGGGGGGGAAAAAAAAAAAAAAAAATGTGGACTAGAGACTTAAGCCAATAAAGAACCCCTATGTCTACGGAAACCAAACTCACGAGAGACGAAGAAGGTGAGTCCATAGATAATACCAAATATAGTGCATGCTAGGTAGTTTTTATTATACGCAAAAGCAAGTAGACCCGCTATCAGGTTGTAGTGTTTGCCTTTGTGTCCGCTTTCAGAGGATCCCTCTATAAACCCTTCTCACCTAGAAGCGGTTTTAAACGTATCTTCTGATACATTAAAAGGCACTACGCATTTATGGATTTGGTCTCCTAAAGGAATTCGGATAGAAACAATAATGTATTCGGGATTCGGATCATGCGGGGAGATTCCGTGGATCTGCAAGGCATAATGGTGTTTGCACGTTTATGCGGATGTTGTCTAACATGTTGGTTTTCAAAGATGCAAACCGCTCTTGCCATCTACAACCGAAGCGGAATAGTAAGGCCGGAAAGGCTGTTAGCCTTAATTATATTAAGTCAAACAAGAATGTTATCGGTCTTACAAAGTCAAACTAGGTCTTGTATTGTAATAGGCTAGTCGGGTTCAACGGGCTTGGTTTGTAATCTAATATTGTCTATGTTTCGGGCTCAAAGCCCAAGATATGCCAAGCCCGGCCCATGTAGAAAGCCCATACGCCTACTAGTTGGCATTGGGTATAAAAGGACCCTCTCCACACATGGAGAGGGTGTTGGTTACCATTTGCATAGTTTGTGTGTGTGTGTAATCTTCCACCTCTCTAGTTTCTCTCTAATAAATCTTCCAACTTTTCTTTCTATCTTTCTAGCTTTTTGCTTATTGGTATAGCTTATTGTTGTGAAATGGATTAAGCTTTTGGGATAACATTTGGTATCAGTCGCCTCGGGTGCGTTTAGTGATTTGATTGTGGTAATTTTAGCTTATTGAGATTCGGCTGGATTTACGATTTAAAGTGTCCTAACTCCTCGTACGTCATGTCATGACCTCTTGAATTATGATAGCCCGAACGATAGTACGATGATAACTATATAGGATTATATATACAGTTTTTTTAGACATTTGTTACTTGAATACTGATTAACCTATATACTAGGTTGCATTCGCTGGCGTTAGCATAACGCGTTTTTACTTGGGTATTTTGTTATCAGTTTGCTCACTCAAGGTGAGTTCATAGCCCCATTTTTACAATTATTAAATTAACAAGTTTTTGGGGTTGAGAAGAAACATATGCAGGTTTTACAAATTGGATCGCAAGTGTACATTTTATCATTGATTCGTGTTGCCTAAGTAGCGATAACCACTTATGCCATGAATCCATGGAAACTGGGTCAATTACTGGATGTTCGAGCGCGACATGTTTTATAAGATAGATCTATTTGGGATTGAACTATCCCATTCGGGTAGATAGGCTATAAAAAAAAAAACCACTGAAACGAACGTATATCATGTCGGGCTTACTGGATGTTACGGGTTGAACATATCCCCGGGCAAAATTGTAGGATATTAATATGTTGTATTCAATTATGTCGAGCTGCGGTATTGTCATGAGCTTAGGCAAAACGTAAAATTGCATTTTGTGATGTCTGCATCTGATTAGCATTATCACTGGAAAGTCTTGCGGTCCTGCATTTTACATTTTCAATAATCATATGAAAATTCACAACCTTTAAGTTGACGTTGTTAAATGCAATTTTTTTTAGGAGGTCATTAAGCACGAGGTAGCGAAGGATACTTTGGTGGTTATATTTGAAGTCATGCATTAAAAGGATTTAGTCGCATTACTTTTTGTATGTTGTTATGGGCTGGAAATCTTTGTAATTAATACAAGTAAACAAGTAAAGCTTCGGGCTTTTGTAACACATTTACTTTATTTAATCCAATGTTAAAATTTTCCAGTTTTTTTTTTTAAACGACTTTTTGGTCGTTCTTATATTATCTTGTGTTATTGATCTATGAAGTAACACGCCACGGACCCTCTATTCCGTTGCGACACAAAAATTTTGGGGGTGTTAACAATATTTGAAAAAGTCTAATCAAATTTTATATTGATATTATGGGTTTATGGTATGTGTATTGAACAGTAGCAGTAAGTGAAAGTTTATAAAAATATTTTTATAACTTTAATTATTGAAATCGTATTTTAATTGTATCTCGTTAGTTTTAATTTGGTTTTTAGCGATTCCTATGTCCACGTCTGATTAATTAAAAAACTATATTTATGAAATATTATTTCCCAAACAGTCATACTATCTGTGAACTGTAACTTATTTTTATAAAATTTACTTTTATCAAAATACTTTTAAAACTTAAACTTGTGTTTAGCCTATCACCTTCATTTTAAATCCGTTTTTCGAGTTTCTTACATCTTTGGACTCCTTAAAAAAAGTACTATGTTTATAAAATATTTATTTTTATATATCAGATCTGTAACAGGTAGGTATTTTTATAAAATAACTTTTATAAAATCACTTTTATCCATTTAATTATTTTAAACTTAAAAATATCATATCTCCTTCGTTATTGCTCGGTTTTTCAAGTTTCTTATATGCTTACGATCCTTGTGATAAGTACTAATTGAATAAAATATAAAATCCATACTTTATTAAACGAATTCTAACAGTAGGTATATAAAATTAATTAGGGTTTTGTGATTAATAAAACAAGTTTTATAACTCCTTTTATTTAGAAACTTTGCACTATTATTTCACCAAGTGTTATACCATATTTCTCACATATATTAAGTTTTATAAAATGGTAACCACAATACATTGGTCTCAAATGAATTTCCATGTTCCTCATGATCTTTCTATAATAAACTTGTTAATTAACTTTTAATGCAAAATGATTTACAAACTAAACTCATAAATCAACTAGTACTTATATTAAGTGTGTACTTTCATTTCATGTATTATTTCATCATAATACTCATAAATTTCAAACCTACATATGTCTTGCAATATCTTAAAAGTTATAAAAATACATCTAGGTGGTGATTAACTTATATAACAAGCATGTACACATAAGATAATGAATGAATGGAAATGAAATACTTTAAATGGACCTTATAGGAGATGAGGAGAACGATGAACACACTATAAAAACCCTAACAAGGCTTCCAAATCCAAAACCTTAATCAAGAAAACCCTAAATATATTTTCTTGATTAATCTTTGTTAAACCCAAATCCAAGCTTGTAATAACCTTGAGTAACCTTAGATGATCTTAGAATGAACACTAGAATACTTGGAATGCTTTAGAAAATCAAAGAATATGAAACCCTAATTGTTATAAAGTATGCCGTGGGTTTTGGTTGAGTATGGAGGGAGTTTGGTTGATAAATTTCTTTGAATGAGAGTGTAAATGATACTAGTATACTTGACCTTCCTTTTATAGCAATTAGGAAACCTTAAAACAACCTTAAACTTACCATGAGATGCTAGGTGGTTTAGGGTACAATACAAAGAGCTCTCCTCCTTCCCTAAGAGAGAAGAAGGTCACAACATCACATTGCTTCTAGGTGTACAGGGAAGACAATTTATAGATACATGGGATTGAAATGTACTTATGTGTAAGGTATGAGTTGTAAAGTATAACTTAGTGGAGAGTTAAATGTTTATTTCTTGTGTATACACCTATATCTGGCCATATGCACTTAATAAGTGATAAAATGATTATATTTTGTGTATTGGGTATAAATGTGGGTATTGGTTTGAGTATAGATAGGTATAGGTGCTTCCGGGTATGCCCGAATGTAATTTATTGCGAAACGTAAGCGTTTTTACTTAAACCTATAAAATTAAATTATGGAAAAGTTATAAATTATACTCTTAATAATATAACACTTGCTTGACATAAACATTTTATTTGTTTGGTGTCCGTTTACGTTGAATGATGATTTTTAGTTTACGCGATTTAACTATTAAGGATATAATATAAAGCGAAAACGCGTTAAAACCCTAATTAAAATAATGAGGAGAAAAATTGAGTCGGGAGAATGACCTAAAAATTTGTAAATGTTACAGTATCCACCGTTAGAATGGAGCCTTGTCTCAGGCTCAGTAGCAAACACTTGACGAAGGTTCGAGTTTTGTGACGAGCTGCGGATACTCTTTTTAAAATGGTCTTGCTGCTTGTTTCCGTGTGAATCAGGACCTCTCCTTGAGTTCCATAGAACTTGACAATTGGGATACGGCATCTGTTTTAATAGTATATGACCTCTTGATCATGGATCATCTACAAAAATAGGTTTTCACCAAAATGGAGTGTCTCCACAGTGGAGTCTTTCCAACGGAACCGTCTAATCGGTTTGTCAGAAGAATAACATTCTGCAGGTTGGATTCATGAAACTGAATTATGAACTCTTGCTCAACTCTTGAGGAAGGCTTAAGCTTGTAAGCAACGGTTCCAATCTTTCCTAAGCACTTTGAAAAGGTCTAACATTTTAGGTTTAATTCCCCAGTTTTCCAAAAGTTTTGACGACCCCTTTTCCAAGGTGGAAACTTTTAGCATATCTCTATCCCAACTTAGAAACTCCATCGGCTTACGCTTTAAATCGGCGTAACTCTTTTTTCTCGTCACGAGGCTGCTTGCATTCTTTGCATGATCTGAATGACTTCTCAATTGTTCCCTTGACCATTTCTGGAACGGTGAGTTGATCGTGCCCGACCTCGGCACAATCAATAAACAGTTTGAACGGACACTTTCGACCGTAAAGGTGCTCGTAGGTGTATCTTGAGTAGGTGATAACTCGTTGTTGTAGAAAACTCAACTAGTGGCAATTGTCTAAACCCAACCATTTCCAAAGTCGGATTTACACATGCACGTAGCATATCTCGAGTTTTGGATATTTCTCTTGCTTTGTCTATCAGTTTGACGGATGAGTACATCAGGTACTATATCCAAGTTAGTACCCAAAGCCTTTGAAGTGACCTTCAGAATTTGATGTGATCTTGGGTGATGATCACAAATGATGGGGCATGTATTCCATGCCCGTCGTGATCCACCTCCTTCAGGGTACAATTCTCGCCAATTTCTCCATGGGGATCAGTACTTGTCTGCAATCGGTTGTAAACAGATTTCAGACTTAGTTAAGTGTCGGTCAAAAAGTCTCTCCAAATTGTGTCATATCCATGCGACGACTTAGGAAGCTTGTGAGTGATAAAATCCATAGTGACATTATCCCACTTCATGGGGTTATCTACGGTTATATAACAGACCGATGCCATTTTGATGTTCAGCTTTGACTTTAGAACACCGTCAAACACTTGTAGCAGAGGTGGCGATGTCGTGGGCATTAATTTTGGGGCCACCAATATAGCTTTTTCATGTCTGGTACATTGTCAGAACCCGGATAGTGGTGGTATTTTGATTTGTGGGACTCGTGCATGATCACAGTCCTCAAGTCACCATAACATGGCAACCAACTCTTGCTGTTTAAGCATAAGGTTCCATCAGCGCGGGGTTCCAACTTTTCCTTCGGTATATACTTCCTGATCATACCACCTACATCTTCGTTCTTGAGATTTTCTGGTTCTGTGATTCAGTCTGAGCATTCAGATTTGTTTGGGAGATCAAACATATAGTCATTACAAGGCTCAGACTCTTAAGGTTTTAATTCTCTCTTTCCAAGCTCTAAGCATCAGCAACAACATTTGCTTTCCTCGAATGATAACGAATCACACAATCGTAATCATGAGCAACTCTACCAACATCTGTTGCCTCATATTCAATCCCTTTTGGTAAAGTATGTGTTGTAGGCTTCTTCATGATCTCGTGAACACTTACCTTGGGTTCCATAACAGTAGTGGGCCTCTAAATCTTTAGAGCAAACACCACTGCACCAAGTTCTAAATCATGGGTTAGTAAATTTTCTCTATGAATTTCTTCAGTTGTTCATGATGCTAAGCTAATCACCTTCTCGTTTTGCATCATACCGCACCCAATCCTTTATGTGATGCATCGCAATAAACAATAAAGTTCTTCAGTCTTGAGGTGAGAGCGAAGATGGTGTGCGCTCACAACTTATGCTTCAATGTCTGAAAAGCTTGCTTTTGCTTTTCACCCCTTTCCAAAGGAGTCTTTCTTCTGAGTTGAGTTTGGTCATTGGTTAGCAAATTTTTCGAAAATCCTTCAATAAATCTTCGGTAGTAACGGCAAGACCTAAAATTGAGAATCTCTGTTGGAGTCTTTGGAGTTGGCCCAATTCTTTTATGGTTTGTCTTGGCGAGATCCACGTGAAATGCCTTGATAATCAAATCTCGTGGCCGAGAAGAAATTGTACATTAGGAATCCAAATTCACATTTAGAGAATTTAGCGTAAACTCCGCCTTTTAAGCAATTCATAATTGCCTAGATTCTTCATGTTCCTTCTTGTTCTTTGAATTACAGATTAGGATATCGTCGATAAGACAATTATAAACTTATCAGTATTGGTTTGCACACTCGGTTCCGGAGGTCATGAATACAGTAGGTGCATTTGTCAACCAATGGCATCACGTGGAAACTCGTAATGAACCATACCGAGTCCTAAAGGTTGTCTTGAAATGTCTCTCTTTGCCGTACTCGAAGCTGGTGATAACACGATCGTAAGTCTTTCTTCGAATAAACGCTGGATCATTGTAAGTTGATCAAACAAATCATCAATCTGGGAGAGGATAACGAATTTTCACTGTTAGCTTATTCAATTACCGGTAGTCAATGCACATCGGAATGATCTGTCCTTTCTTTTTGACAAAACAAGACGGAGCTCCCGAAGGTAGCTGGAACTGGGTCATTCTAAAGACTTGCGGATAGTTCTTGCAGTTGCTCCGACAACTCTTTTCATTTAAGGAAGGAGCTAATCTGATAGGGTGTCGTGCTACTGGTGTTAGCACCAGGTTCAAAATCTGTTAGCCATAAATATGTCGGCTAATAGAAATTACATTAGTTATAATTAGCCCAGGACACGCAGGGACTAGAAATGTCAAGTGTAGTAAGTAGATCGTGTCCCGGGCTATATATATCCCCTCTATACTTCAAGAGAGGAGAAAGAGAGATGAAAGATTTTTGTGAGGCTTGGAAATGATATGAGAAACCCTAAGTGTGAGAATGTATGGTATTTATAGGGAAAGATTAGGGCAAGGGGTCTTGTTTGTGGCATCTGTTAACCATAAGATTCACAAAACAAGAGACATGATCCGGAGGTCAGGGAGGATAGAAATAATAAGTTGCCATTTATTAGAAAGAGAAAGGAAAGAGTGTGTGTGTTTTCTAGAGAGAGAAACACCACACACTTATGAGACCAATGTTTTTCCTCACCCCTCCATGGAAGTATAGAGGGGATATATATAGCCCGGGACACAATCTGCTTACTACACTTGATATTTCTAGTCCCTGCGTGTCCAGCTAATGTAAACTAATGTAATTCCGTATTAGCCGACATATTTTAAGGCTAACAATCTTCTCCCAATATGTGGGCATACGGAATTACTTACAATGTTCCTAACAAGTACAAATACAACATAATGAAATGACATCCAACGCGCTTCCAATGCTGAAGATGACGTCCTTGTCTTCTAGTCTTGATACTTGTACTCCAGCTTGGATCTTCTGTGTCTTGACTTGTTCTGGAACCATTGTAGTATGCATGAGTTGGATTAACTTCCCCCCAAATCATGCAGCATGTCTTAAAAAGCTTTTTTCATAGACTTCTTTTTGGCAAAGTTTCTGAACACTTCCCCCCAAACCAACATCCGTAATCTTTAGCAGATTCTGAACGATGATGTAGCTTGAACATCTTCTATCTAACATTGACATTTAAAAAAGTGAACAGCGGAATTAGTAGAAGAAACATCAACCACAATAATTAGAATCATGTCCCGGCTATATATACCCCTCCATACTTCCAAGGAGAGGTGAGGAAAAACATGAGTCACTCATAAGTATGAGGTTGTTTCTCTCTCTAGAAAACCCACAACACTCTTTCCTTTCTCTCTCTAATAAATGGCAACTTATTATTTCTATCCTCCCCGACCTCCGGATCATGTCTCTTGTTTTGTGAATCTTATGGTTAACAATTGGTACCAGAGCTGCAGGGGTGTATTGTATTTGTGTTTGTTTTGTGGGTAAAATTCGTGGCTTGATTGTTTTATTTTTTTTGGTTCGAAAAATAAAAGGTTTGATCTTTGTTTGTGGTCAAAGGTGTAAAGTTTGTACTTTCTTGCTTAGAACTATCCCTTGCATCATACTTGGAGTTTTAACATCATTTCATGGCTACAAGAAAGTTTGAAGATTTTTTCTTGGCTGCAATTTTGTCTTTTGAAGGGTGTCTAGATACGCGTTTTTGCATGCTGGTATGCGTATTTTTTGCTTCCTGCGATTTGTCAGAGAAAGTACTGCTGTTTGTCATTTTATGAAGGACAACGTACTGCGTTTTGTCTTATTAGGCTTTGCGTTTTGGTTCTGCGTTTTTGGTTATTGAGTTTTGGTTTTGCGTTTTAGTTCTGCGTTTTGGTTATTGCGTTTTCCCTCTGCGTTTTGCCTCTGCATTTTGGTTGATTTTACAGGTTGAGAATTGCCATTGCATTTTGCCTAATTGAAGACCCTTATTGCGTTTTGCCTAGGGGAGACTCTGTCCATTTCATTTCTTGATTGCGTTTTGCCACAAGATTTGACAGCGTTATGACTAAGCTCTCGACTGCGTTTTGTCTCAAACCAAATCAATTAACAACACTAAAATGCTATCACGTCAAGTTTGACTAGACAATGTTGATCCGTTAAGGTCATTCAAAATAACATTTGTCCTAGTTTAACGACATTCACGAACAACAACACAACAAACACGATACATAACACTACAAACGATCCGAATAAGATTCACTTAAACGTCAAAACGGCTTTGGAATTTGGATTCAAATGTCAAGTGATCACGAAGTTTATTTGGTATCCCTTATTTGAGTTTGAAGTGGGTTTCATGGAGGCGTCTACTTATTTCATCATCAGACTTTCTCTATTTGTCTACCCCTATTCTTAAACCTATTCATCGATTGATGACTTGCTTGAATGTATACAGTTATGATTGAGACTTGAATTATCTAGTACCAGAATCAAGGTGGGTGGGTGAAGACCTGGATAACTATCACTTAAAGGAGTTTACATTTGTAGTACCATGTCACACGCATAAGCCGATTGGATAATTCAAGAGGTTATGTACTAATTATACTTTATGAAGTTGTGTAAATGGTTACTAAGAGGCTTTCCTCTGCATCGTTCTCAATCTTACAAATTTGCAAGCTTACAGTAACAAATTTGGGTAATGTTTATTTCATATTCAAATATAGATATATCGGGTTTAACTTCACCTATTGGTCACACAATGCGCGACAGAATACGAGGTTGGTAAGTTAAGCCAGAAGGATAAGTTGAGATGTGAACAGCAACCCTTACAGGATATTTAAAGCTATTAAACGTAAATGATACTTCACAGGCTCAGCAAAATCTTTCAAAGTTCTTCAATGTCTTTCATAACTTTTCAAGATTGGTGCTTATGACAAGAACTTCTCGTATATATGGGCGTACACGTCAATGATGCTTCCGAGAGTTCGAAACCATCATGGGGGAATACGTGTACTTTGATACTAAAGTAATCAGGTCAACTTCTTGGGTAAGTATTTATACTACTTCACTTAGTATGGTTTGTGAAGTATTCTGCATGCGTGACAAGAATTGTTGCTGATCTCTTGCATGTTCCCCCGAACGGATATTCACCAAGACCGAATGTCATGATACAGTATAGAAGCAGTATTAGATGGTGTGGTTGAGTGTTTCTTCTACTAAATTCTGCTGTGCACTTTAAATGTCAATGTTAGAAGATCATTCAAGCTACATCAACGTTTCAGAATCTGCTAAAGATACGGATGTTGGTTTGGGGGGAAGCTGATTCAGAAACTTCGCCAAAAAGAAGTCTATGAAGAAAGCTTTTTAAGACATGCTGCATGATTTGGGGGGAAGTTAATCCAACTCATGCATACTACAATGGTTCCAGAACAAGTCAAGACATAGAAGATCCAAGCTGGAGTACAAGTATCAAGACTAGAAGACAAAGACGTCATCTTCAGCATTGGAAGCGCGTTGATGTCATTTCATTATGTTGTATTTGTACTTGTTAGGAACATTGGAAGTAATTCCGTATGCCCACATATTGGGGGAAGATTGTTAGCCTTAAAATATGTCAGCTAATACAGAATTACAGTAGTTTACATTAGCCGGACACGCAGGGACTAGAAATGTCAAGTGTAATAAGTAGATCGTGTCCCGGGCTATATACACCCCCTCCATACTTCCATGGAGGGGTGAGGAAAAACATTGGTCTCATAAGTGTGTGGTGTTTCACTCTCTAGAAAACATACACACTCTTTCCTTTCTCTCTCTAATAAATGGCAACTTATTATTTCTATCCTCCCCGACCTCCGGATCATGTCTCTTGTTTTGTGAATCTTATGGTTAACAATTGGTACCAGAGCTGCAGGGGTGTATTGTATTTTATGGGTAAAATTCGTGGCTTGATTGTTTTATTTTTTTGGTTCAAAAAATAAAGCAAGAAAAATCAAGGTTTGATCTTTGTTTGTGGTTAAAGGTGTTAAAGATTTGTACTTTCAGGCTTAGACTATCCCTTGCATCATTACTTGGTAGTTTTAACATCATTTCGTGGCTTACAAGAAAGTTTGAAGATTTTTTTCTTGGCTACGTTTTGTCTATTTGAAGGGTGTTCTTGATTGTGTTTTGCTTGCGGGTTGCGTTTTGCTTCCTGTGATTTGTCAGAGAAAGTACTGCGGTTTGTCATTTTGTAAATGACAACATACTGCATTTTGTCTTATTAGGCTTTGCGTTTTGGTTCTGTGTTTTGCCTCTGCGTTTTGGTTATTGCGTTTTGGTTCTGCGTGTTGGTTCTAAATTAAAGAAGGTTTAAAAACAAAAGCCTATGAAATTTCAGTTCTAAATCAGAAGCATGATGAGTTAGTCAAAAAGAGTCTTTTAACAAAGTCACAATTTGAAGGTCACTCAAAGAGAAAGTAAGGTCATTTCGGATTTAAGGTTAAGGAAGAAAAAATTATATTGACAAGATGATTGAAATAGACACAATTAAAGTTTTTGAACGTAATTGTTTATACTCGTAATCAGTCAATCCAAACCATTCATATGTTAGCACCCAAATGCTCGACATATAATGGTAGACCAACCTTTGCTAATCCAAGTTACTAAGTAAGCTCAATTGAAATAAAATAAGCCATGTTTTGTATGGAAGATCACCTTATGATACTTCTGATCTTTGCAACAGATTTGGACCAATAGGAAGACGACCATGACTCTTGACAAATGAGAAGTAGATCAAAAACGGTATAAGAATTTATGTTAAACCATATGATTACACAAAACAGAATAGTCTTTATGAAATTTTCAAAGCACCCTCACTGGAGTATCTTTATCAGTTGGAACGCGCAAAAGAAGTTAGGAAGACAATGTGGAGAAAACTGTTTGTTAGAACAAAACCAAACATTGCTAAAAATGTTGCCTTTCTAACTTCGGAAATCCATTCGTAAAAGTAGACAAGTTTTTAATGAACATGACATTTTAACATCAATCCAATTTAGAGAAATTGTTGATCAAGCTTGGTTTAAACATACTAGTGATTATTTTCGGGTGCCAACTGCTAAAGATATGGAAGTTTTGATAAAAACCTTATTAATGCCTCTTTCCATAAAAACTCAAAATGATAGTTTTCGTTTTGAACATGAACTTAAAACAGAAATGCATGAAGATTATGAGTACGTTAAATCCCTTGAAAAAGAGGTTGACGAACTTGTGTAAACCCCAAAAATGTGTCGCAGCGGAAAATATGTCAGGGGGCATTACTTCATAATATAATAGCACAAGATACAAGAGAACGACCTCTAAGTGTGTCGTTTGTAAAACAATCTCGTTAATTTTCTGAAATCAAAATAATAGTTGTCCCATAATTGCATCACCATGAAAAACTTGAATGTAAACGACTCAATGGCACATCAAATATCAAGCATCTAATTCACCTGAGAAAAACATGCTTAAAAGTGTCAACATTAAAGTTGGTGAGTTCATAGATTTGTTTAAATATGAATGTAAGTTTCAACAAATATATTTATCCACTGTGTCATCACAGTACCATGAAAAATGTTTATAAAATATGCACGACCCATTTTATGTTCTTCAAAAGTACCAATCTAATCCCTAAAGATTTTTTTAATAATGCATGAAAATTTAAGTCACCAAAATGTTCAAGTATATATGTGTCGGGGGCCCTGTAGTCCCCACTTGATCCGACATGTTATAACGTTCGTTTACCTAGTAATAGCTAATCACCCGAACGGGGATTGTCAATCCCGAATAGATCTATTTCATAACACACGCGCAAACAACATGCTATAACGTTCGTTTGCCAAGTGATAGCTAATTACTCGAACGGGGATTATCAATCCCAAATAGATCTATTTCATAACATTCGCGCTCACCCTCCAAGTGATTTACAGTTCATGACGCTGTGACGTAGACTTGTTGTATGTACCGATTCGGGCAGTGATACAAATAATGTGTTCCCATCATGGGTGTTCCATCTGCAACACCCGGGCATGTAATGCTTGTTGGCCCCGCAGGCGCCAAACAAATCGTGATCCAAAAATCATTTCAAATGTAAAGTATGCATTCGTGACCAAAAATAAAGTCAAATAATGTATCCCATAGCGAGCTATGCAAATAAGTATGTAACAATTTGATTCAAATGTTAAATGTGTTTGTAATGAATTGCAAAATCAAGTATGTGAACCAAGAGTGTAGAATAGTATGTAAAAGATATTGTGAACAAATATGTAAACAAGTTAAATTGAGCATGTATTCTCCCCCGAGATTTGTAAAGTAAATGTAAAACAAGTGAAAGAGGGGCTATAAACTCACATCGATGATGAAGAACGATTGGCGGGAATGCGCATATTAAGCGCCAGACAAAACGAAAACTGAAACGGCTCGACCAAGAAGTTGCAGCTTATCTTAAAAGGCTAAAGTCCACTAGCCTAGGCTGATGTTACTTGGGTGTTCCGATGAATGTAAAAGTGCACGGTCAACGTGACACGTTGATAAAAGATTTAGATTTAAAGTTGTAATAGTTTGGTGGTTGGTTAAATAAATAAATCAAAAAGGTAAACGTAAGGTGTGTAATATATTCCGTATATATTACATAATGAAAAATAACCGAGTATATAATTCATACCGTGAATTATATATTAAGGTACCCACCCAAAAGGATAACTCGAAGCGTATATGGTACACCAAATGTGTGTTCCCTAAAAGATGACAAACAAACTAAAATGGTTTAATTATATAATACTTTCCAAGTATTATATAAGAAAAGTAATAAAAATTAAAGAAACTCAATAATTCGACACGTTCTCGGATATCCTCAAATGTTTTAATGGAAAGTTTCTTTATAAAAATGGACACACGTTTTAAATCTGCAAATTATGTTAAACGACGTTTTTAAAACTCTTACAATAGTTATGATGTTATTTTCTAGTCGACAATTATGAAACATAAAATAATCTTTTATAATCTAGTATATTGTTTCCTTGACTGTTTGCTAAAATAGTTATCCCATTTAAAAAGTATAGTTTCCGTTTGTTTGTCCGGTTATTGAAATATTACAAACTAACAATTCTTAAAATTTATATAACTTAACCTTTTCAATCTATTTGTGTTGCAAACCCAAACACACCCCTTTTGGTTATTATAATCGAAAAATGAAGATAATAAATTTAGTATTTATTTAACCATTCCACCATTTAGATCCGGTTCTTTTTTTTTAATATTTTATAAGACCTTAAGATATATTTATTAGTTGGTTTTTATACAAACCAAACGCACCCATGGCTGTTAGACAGCCATCCAAACACACCCACTGTTGCTAAAACCCGGATCCAATCGCCCCTAATCGTGTTAACCACCAAAACAAACATCCCTACTGTACCATACGCGCCCTTATTGCTAACCACCAACACAGACGCACCCGACTCGGTTGTAAACCAAACGCATCTTGTTGGCTGTTCACGGCTAAATCCAACCGCACCCTTGCAAAAATTACACAGCCAAACGCACCCTGTTTGGCTGTCCCGAAACAACAAACCAACCGCCCCTTATGGGCTGCTGTTAAACCCGAACCCATCGCACCCATATACCGATTTTAACAGGAAACAAACCACCCTAATGGTGTTGATATAAAAACAAACGCACCCTAGGTGCACACACAAACCAATCGCACCATTTTCTTGTGACAACCCAAACCGAACGCATCGTTGTGGTGCTTTGAGGGTGGAGACGAGGTGATGATGAGAAGTATGCGGTGGTGGCTGCAGTGGCGTGGAGAGGTGCGTGGAGGTGGGTGATGACGGGGAGGAGGTGATGAGGGTGGTGTATGGTGGCGAGTGGGTGGTGCGTGGGGCTGCCATGGTGAGGCAGCGGCGGTGTGGTTGCCGGAGGGGCTGTTGTTGCTATTGAATTAACGCTGTTGTTTAGGGGTGTATGAGGGGATGGGCGGCGCGTGGCCGGAAGTGAGCTGGTGGATCGGGGAGATCCGGAGATGGAGCTCGTTTTTGGTGTTGGCCGGAAAATCCTGCCGGAAAAGATTTCCGGCGGCGGTGTGGTGGTGGCCGGCGGTGGAGGGGCTGCCGGAATTTTGGGGAGGGAGATGAGTTTATGATTGTGTGTGTGTATATATGAGAGATGGAATGAAAAATGAAAATAAATTTTATATTTATATAAAAACTTTTAAACTAAATGAACTATGTTTAATAGTTGAGGGTTTATTGTGTAACTTTTTAATAAAGTTTTTATAACTATCGGTTCGGGACTCGTTTGAGCGACTTAACGGACGATTCAAATCTCGAAACTTGCGCCATTGTTTTCTAAATCATTTTTTCGATAAAAATGAGTATTCATTCGACTAATTTTCGTAATTTTTTTATAAAATTTATTTAAAACGTTTAATATTTATTTGTGTGATTGGTACAAAAATAAATATTAAACGTTTTAAATAAATTTTATAAAACATTTACGAAAATTAGTCGAGTGAATACTCATTTTTATCGGAAAAATGATTTAGAAAACAATGGCGCAAGTTTCGAGATTTGAATCGTCCGTTAAGTCGCTCAAACTAGTCCCGAACCGATAGTTATAAAAACTTTATTAAAAAGTTACACAATAAACCCTCAACTATTAAACATAGTTCATTTAGTTTAAAAGTTTTTATATAAATATAAAATTTATTTTCATTTTTCATTCCATCTCTCATATATACACACACACAATCATAAACTCATCTCCCTCCCCAAAATTCCGGCAGCCCCTCCACCGCCGGCCACCACCACACCGCCGCCGGAAATCTTTTCCGGCAGGATTTTCCGGCCAACACCAAAAACGAGCTCCATCTCCGGATCTCCCCGATCCACCAGCTCACTTCCGGCCACGCGCCGCCCATCCCCTCCGGCAACCACACCGCCGCTGCCTCACCATGGCAGCCCCACGCACCACCCACTCGCCACCATACACCACCCTCATCACCTCCTCCCCGTCATCACCCACCTCCACGCACCTTCCAGCCACGCAGCAACACCGCATACTTCTCATCATCACCTCGTCTCCACCCTCAAAGCACCACAACGATGCGTTCGGTTTGGGTTGTCACAAGAAAATGGTGCGATTGGTTTGTGTGTGCACCTAGGGTGCGTTTGTTTTTATATCAACACCATTAGGGTGGTTTGTTTCCTGTTAAAATCGGTATATGGGTGCGATGGGTTCGGGTTTAACAGCAGCCCATAAGGGGCGGTTGGTTTGTTGTTTCGGGACAGCCAAACAGGGTGCGTTTGGCTGTGTAATTTTGCAATGGTCGCGGTTTTGGATTTAGCCGTGAACAGCCAACAAGATGCGTTTGGTTTACAACCGAGTCGGGTGCGTCTGTGTTGGTGGTTAGCAATAAGGGCGCGTTTTATGGATTACAGTGGGATGTTGTTTTGGTGGTCTAACGATTAGGGGCGATTGGCATCGGGGTTCTTTAGAACACGTGGGTGGTGTTTGGATGGCTGTCTAACAGCCATTATGGGTGCAGTTTTGGTTTGTTTAAAACCAACTAAATAAAAATATATCCGTAAGGGTCTTATAAAATATTACAAAAAAAGAACCGGAATCTAAATGTGTGGAATGGTTAAATAAATACTAAATTTATTACCTTCATTTTTCGATTATAATAACTAAAAGGGGTGTGTTTGGGTTTGCAACACAAATAGATTGAAAAGGTTAAGTTATATAAATTTTAAGAATTGTTAGTTTGTAATATTTCAATAACCGGACAAACAAACGGAAACTATACTTTTTAAATGGGATAACTATTTTAGCAAACAGTCAAGGAAACAATATACTAGATTATAAAGGATTATTTTATGTTTCCTAATTGTCGACTAGAAAATAACATCATAACTATTGTAAGAGTTTTAAAAACGTCGCTTAACATAATTTGCAGATTTAAAACGTGTGTCCATTTTTATAAAGAAACTTTCCATTAAAACATTTGAGGATATCCGAGAACGTGTCGAATTATTGAGTTTCTTTAATTTTTATTACTTTTCTTATGTAATACTTGGAAAGTATTTTTTAATTAAAATTTTAGTTTGTTTGTACATCTTTAGGGAAACATCACATTTGGTTCACATATACGTTGAGTTTATCCTTTTTGGTGTGGGTACTAATATAAAATCCACGGTATGAATTCTATACTCGGTTATTTTTCATTATGTAATATATACGGAATATATTACACACCTTACGTTTACCTTTTTGATTTATTTATTTAACCAACCACCAAACTATTACAACTTTAAATCTAAATCTTGTATCAACGTGTCACGTTGACGTGCTCATTCATCGGAAAACCAAGTACATCATCCTAGGCTAGTGGGACTTAGCCGTTAAGATAAGCTGCAACTTCTTGGTCGAGCCGTTTCAGTTTTCGTTTCGTTTGGCGCATAATATGCGCATTCCCGCCAATCGCTCTTCATCATCGATGTGAGTTTATAGCCCCTCTTTCACTTGTTTTACATTTACTTTACAAATCTCGGGGGAGAATACATGCTCAATTTAACTTGTGTACATATTTGTTCACAATATCTTTTACATTTTACTATTCTACACTCTTGGTTCACATTCTTGATTTTGCAATTCATTTACAAACCATTTACATGGTTGATTTCAAAATTGGTTTACATATTATTGCATAGCTCGCTATGGTATACATTATTTGACTTTATTTTTGGTTCACGAAGCATATTTTACATTTGAATGATTTGTGGATCACGATTTGTTGAGCTCTGCAGGGGCAAAAAGCATTACATGCCCGGTGTTGCAGATGGATACACCCCATGATGGGAAACACATTATTTGTATCATGCCGAATCGGGTTCATACAACAAGTCTGTCACAGCGTATGAACTGTAAATCACTTGGAGGGTGAGCGCGATATGTTATGAATAGATCTATTTGGGATTGATAATCCCCGTTCAGTAATTAGCTATCACTTGGCACTGACGTTATGCATGTTGTTGGCGTTGTTGTTTGATTTGATTTGTGTTATGGAAATAGATCTATTTCGGGATTGACAATCCCCGTTCGGGTGATTAGCTATTACTAGCGTAAACGAACGTTTTATAACATGTGGATATGTTGGGGACTACAGGGGTTCCTCCCCCCCTGACACAAATATAACTTGGAACATTTTGGTGACGTTAAATTTGTCATGCATTATTTATAAATCTTTGGGATAAGATTGGTACTTTTGGTAACATAAAATGGGTCGTGCATATTTTATAAACATTTTTCATGGTACTCGTGATGACACAGTGGAATAAATTATATTTGTTAAAATTACATTCATATTTAAACAAATCTATGAACTCACCAACTTTAATGTTGACACTTTTAAGCATGTTTTTCTCAGGTGAATTAGATGCTTGGATTATTTGATGTGCATTGGAGTCTTTACATCAAGTTTTTCTTGTTGTGATTGGTTTTGATGTTGGATGATGTTGTTGATGCATGATTGTTTGATTTGTGATGCAATTATGGTGACAAACTATTATTTGGATTTTTCAGAAATGAAAATCAACGAGATTGTTTTACAAACGACACATTTAGAGGTCGTTCTCTTGTATCTTGTGCTATTATATTATGAAGTAATGCCCCCTGACATATTTCCGCTGCGACACATTTTTGGGGGTGTTACAAAGTTCGTCAACCTCTTTTTCAAGGGATTTAACGTACTCATAATCTTCATGCATTTCTGTTTTAAGTTCATGTTCAAAACGAAAACTATCATTTTGAGTTTTTATGGAAAGAGGCATTAATAAGGTTTTTATCAAAACTTCCATATCTTTAGCAGTTGGCACCCAAAAATAATCACTAGTATGTTTAAACCAAGCTTGATCAACAATTTCTCTAAATTGATTGATGTTAAATGTCATGTCGTTAAAAACTTGTCTACTTTTACTAATGGATTTCGAAACGGGTAGAAAGGCAACGTTTTTAGCAATGTTTGGTTTTGTTCTAACAAACGGTTTTCTCCACATTGTCTTCCTAACTTCTTTTGCGCGTTCCAACTGATAAAGATACTTCAGTGAGGGTGTTTTTTTTTACTTTGAAAAATTTCATAAAGACTATTCTGGTTTGTGTAATTCAAATGATTTAACTAATCTTTATTCATTTTTGATTACTTCTCATTTGCATGTGTCATGGGTTTTCCCTATTGGGGTCAAATCTGTTTGCAAGATCAGAAGTATCATATGGGATCTCATACAAACATGGCTTTTCAGATTGAGCTTTCTTGAGGTGCCTTGGATTAGCAAAGGTTGGTCTACTATTATATGTCGAGCATTTGGGTGCTAACATATGAATGGTCTGGATTGACTGATTACGGGGGGAGTTTAAACAATTTGTTCAAAAACTGTTAATTGTTTGTCTATTTCAATCATCTGTCAATATATTTTTCGTTCCTGACCTTTAAATCCGAAATGACCTTACTTTTCTCTTTGAGTGACCTTCAAATTGTGGGACTTTGTTAAAAGATCTTTTTGACTAACTCATCTGCTTTGATTAGAACGAAATTTCATAGGCTTTTGTTTTTAACCTTCTTTTATTTCAATGTCTTAAGAGCTAATAGTCATTGAGTAATCATTTTAAACTTTGTTCGAAAGTATTTCATATCAATATGTTCGGTCATTAATGGCTTTGTACTTCTCAAGCTCAGTCTGTTTGTTCTGAAGTGCAATAAGACAACTATCCCGACAACTAGTAGCCTCCCCCAGAGCCCTACTAGTCTCATCAAGATTAGTTTTGCACTCCTCTAGTTCTTGAGTCAATGATGTGTTTGCTTTCTTTAATTGCTTTAAAATCGTTGTGTTTCCTCCGTATCTAGAGTTAGTTTTGCAATTAATTAGCTAGCGCGACAGCTTCATTAGCACATTCTGCAAGTATTATTCTCAGATGTTGTCTTTTCATGGCAACACATTATTTTTCATCATTGTTTTTGTACCTGATTCCGTAATGGTGTTCAGTTGAACTGGTTTCTTCTGGTAGACCTCCTGAATCTTTGCCATGGAACTGTAATGTGTTCCAATTTCTTGTTCATCAATCTTTCTATCCCAGGGTGCCGTAAGCCAATCTAGCTTGCTCTGCTTGTAGTGGAACTCCTTGTTCAGCTTGTTTGCCTACTCTTCATCTTTTTCTTGTGATACATGGTAGTCTTTAAACTGCTTTGGCTTCTGGATTCCTTTGGCATAGTGGCAAAATCCCTTTGCAGTTTTTTAAAGCCTGTTTCCTCGTTTTGTTGCACTACTGGACTGCCTACAGTTTCCCTGTCCCAGCTCTGAACCATTGTCCTTTGATCCCAAATGCCCTGGCTGTTTCGTTGTATTATACCTTGTGTGGTATCTTCAGTCTTGTTCCTAGTGTTTGAAGAAGAAGTTTCGAAGGTTGTTGTATGGTCGGTTGTTGAGCCTTTTGGAAATACTTTGCAAGGAGATGCCAAATTCTTTTGCTTAACCTTAATCCCTCTGAGCTTGTTCAGGATCACTGTCTTCTTTCAGAGCGCTGATCAGATTGAGGTGTAACTAGTTGGCGATCTCCTTTGCCTTTTTTTGTGTTCTGGTAGATTGCACTAGGTCTTGTAGAAGATGATGTTGCATTAGATCTTGAGTTTTGGTGTTGATAGTAATTATTAAATATGGTTGAGCAGCCGCTAAATGTGCTAAATTGATTGGCTCTTTTGGCTATTCTTCTCAGCTCGGCATCTCATCATATTTTTTTATCATTAACTTCATTTTGATTACTGCTTCAGAATGTCAAAGTGTGTGATATGGATGGTGTGTTATTTCTTTTGATTGCTTGTCACTGCCTCATCATTAAATCTTTACATTCTGGTTGAAGTTTTTGATTGAGATAATTGAACATTCACTTGCATTGTAGTAACTTGCAAGATGTTCCTTTTCAATTTCTTCATCAGTTTATTAATCAGTGTGTTAATACGACTCCATTGATTTCATCCGAGAAGTAAAACTTCCAAATTCCCAGAACAATTGGTCTTTACATCTTGTACGTTCAATGATTCACCCTTGTTGTAGCCTTTTCAATGGTTTCCACAACTCATTCGTGTTTTACAGCATCAACAGTGGGAATGATCATCATCTACTATATCTAGTTAAAAGCAAGAATATTGCTTCTTTTTCAGACAAAAAGTGTTCTTTTATTCTCTGGAGTTCTGTTCAATACTGTTTCAATTGTTGGTATGTTGTTGTATTACAGATTACTTCCGATGCTAGCATACTAAACTTGAACTAGTATAGTAGATGGACGTAGGGGACCAGATTAGTAGGCTTTTTCTCAGTCCCTCACCACTGGTTTTCGTGTCAATGTACCGTAGAAAACATGATCTCCATTGTGAATATTCCTTGTTCCAAGCATTGGTGGAACGATCTTTTGAACCAGCTGCCATGATATTGTTGTGCATTTGACTAATCTATGAGGATGTATTGACTTGGAGTAGACAGTATGATGAATGGTTCTTATGAATTATGAAGTGTGGGAAAGTTGTTGGATCTTAACGTGGATATGGATGTGATTGAAGTTTGTGATTTTGAATACAATTATCGATCACGGGATTTTACAAGTTCTGATTTAAACCGACTAAAGAGTGTACAGGACTGTTACAAAATCAATAGAAAACCATGAGTGAGTAATTGATTGTGTTTAAGGTTTGTTTGTTGTGAATTGATTGTCTTTTAAGTTCTTGTTTGTGGTTTAGGTTGATTAATTGTCCTCGTAGTCCGAATTAAAGTCCAAAGTCCTTCAAGTTTGTTTGTCTTGATGTTATGTTTTGATTAGACAATGATTAATAGATTCCCAAATTCGGGAAATTAGGTTTCTAAACCAGGTGGTTTTCAGTGGACAAAACGCTAGTAGTCTTCTTTAGACAAAACGAACCAATTCAAATGAAAATGGACAGAGTTCTCCCCTAGGCTAAAACGAAAATAAAGGGTCTTCAATTAGGCAAAACGCTGAATGTCAAAATCTCAACTTGTAAAATCAATCCAAATTGTAAAAGCAAAAACGCAAAGGTACAAAAACGGCAATAACCAAAACGCAAGAGCCAAACGCTAAGAACCAAAACGCAGAACCAAAACGCAGGAACCAAAACGCAATAGGCAAAACGCATGACCAAAACGTAATAGGCAAAACGCAATACTACAAGGACCAAAACGCAATAGGCAAAACGCAATACCCAAAACGCAATAGGCAAAACGCAATCAAGAACACCCCTTCAGTTAGTCAAAACGCAGCCAAGAAAAAAATCATCAAACTTTCTTGAAAGCTACGAAATGATGTTAAAACCACCTAGTAATGATGCAAGGGATAGTTCTAAGCTCGAAAGTACAAATCTTTAACACCTTTAACCATAAACAATGATCAAACTTTGATTTTTTTCTTGTTGCGGGGAAATAGGCTACTGTCTCTTGCCGGCTCACAACCGATGTGGCAGTTGTTAAAAGACCACAGGACTTGAAATTTGGCTAATAATGATAAAAGTTATGTAATAAACCGAAGTCGAAATAAGACCACTACCTCTTGCTGGCTCACAACCGATATGGTAGTCGTTTAAAGGGTGGAGGTAATAATAATAATAATAAAAACTGTGGCTGATAAAGGTTTACAGTCTCTTGCCGGCTCATAACCGATGTGGCAGTATTCAAAATAAGGCACATAGTTATAATAATCCGAGACTAATAAAAGTTTGCTGCATCTTGCCGGCTCACAACCGATGTTGCAGCCTTCTAGAAGGTCAAGGAAATCACCGAGGTCGAAATAAGACTCCTGGACCATGGTCGGCTCGTATACCGATGTGGCAGTTGTTTAAAGGACCGAGGTTTAATAATGTTGCAACAATAATAAGAATAAAGCCAAATTTCAACTCCGGGGTTATCTAAACAAAGTCTCCTTCTCTGGACTCGTAGTTGAGTTGTTGCGGATGAAATAAAAAGGATAACCCATAAATCATGTGAATTTAGAACCTTAATGCGGACCTTATTCTCACCATATCGTCTCTTTAGGAAAATATTTTAAACTAATTGTGGTCTAAACCGGGCACCTTTATGATAATAAGGACATAATTTATTTGTCACCAATAATAATAAAATCCTTAGAGGAAATTAGGAATAAGGGAGCGAAAAGTAGCCGCGTTTACACAATTAACATTTATGAGTAGTGTTAGCATCTAATCTTATAATTGACTATGATTTCGTTTAAGCTTGGTTTGGGGATCGTGAAAAATCAAGAATGACGAACTCCCGTTCTTAAAGCCCTTTTAATAATTTTATTAAGTTTTATCTTAGTTCTTATCTATTAATGAATAAGTGATTAAAACGGGGACGCTTTAGAAATAAATGATTTTTGAACCTTTTAATAGACCTTTTCTGTTCTTGTTTGATTGTGAGGGGTCATAAGTTAAGGGAGGGTTTAATTATTTATTTCCGGGCGTGTTTTATAAACATTGCGTGTGGGACCAGCAATGGCTTAGTGTGGGGAAATTTGATGTGTGCTTAAATACACATCTTTATAACCCGGAAAACACTATTAATCGGACTAAAAATGCTAAAATATGGATAATTATCTTGTAAATATGTTTATTTGGTATTTTTATGTCTTGCAGGTAAATATGATTGAAAACGGAGTAAAAACGGGTAATTATGAATTTGTCGCAATCAAGAGTGCATATTATTCAAAATCAAGACAAAGTCATGAAAAGTCCTTGAGCATACCATTGGAAAGAGCACAGAAAAACGAGTCCAACGGTGCCCTCAGATTTTATTGGGCTAGCCCGTAACCCATTTTATGGGCCGGGTCAGCCCAAACAAGCAAAAGCCCTACAAAAAGTGTACTAAAGCCCAATTTAGGCCAATGTTACAACTGATTATATAAAAGAGTGACATCAACATGACATTAGATCATGTGCGAGTAAATTAAATCATAACCGGTCACATGGTAGAGCACAAACGATGGAGTGGGCAAATGATAGGAAGCCACGTGGCGAGCACTTGTTTATATCTCAAAATTCAATTCAGGATGTGTGTAATACTAAAATGATCCAACGAACTAGAATTAATGCGTTGGATAAAAGCTTTGACAAGGCCACGTGGTGGAGTATAATAGGTGGATCTAGTACGAGGAAAGGGTATACGAGGTAATGTCCAACATTGAGTGACCTTCCAAGAAATTTCGTGCTCACTCGAAATATCGAAATTGCCCTCGTTTTCTTGGGCTGTTATTGGCTATTCTACTTGAAGGACAAGTCTACCCTCACCAAACCTTGGCTATATATAATTCACGCATGCAACAGTTGGGAGAGTTAGTTTTTAGTTAACAAAAAATTTACTTTTCCTTGTATTTTTCTTATTTTCAGCTTATAGTTTGTAGTAGTAGCTTATTAGTTTTGTAAAAGCTAAAGTTTAGCTTATTAGAGATTATTGTAACAAAGATTTTATGGCTTATTGATATGAATATGGGTTGATTTTTAGCTTATATTTCATTGCTCATGGTTGCTTATTTCTCTTTCTTTTTATTTAGCTTATTACCATAAGTTGAGTAAGCTCTCTTTTAGCTTATTCGGCCTTCATTTAAGCTCATATTTTCCAAATAAGCCTCGACTTATTTCACTTATTTATTCTCTTTTCTATTTGTTTATTATTGTTTTTTTTGGCTCGATTCGAACAAGAAAAGAAGTGGTGCAAAGAGCTTTTAAGCTCGGCTTACTCATAAGCCTTGTCACCCTTTCAAGATTCGAGAGCTTCTCGATTTAGCTCATTGTCTTAAAATTTTATTCTCAAAACCATTCGTAGCTTAACTTTTTTTAAACCATTCGTAGCTTAATTTTTCTTCTTAAAACCATTTTCGTAGCTCATTTTTCTATTAATCAGTTTCTTTAGCTTTTTAAACTAGTAGCTTATTGTGTTTGAGCTTATTAGAATAAGTTGTGCGTCTGGTTTGCATATTGGTAGATAAAATTCAAGTTGGGCCTCACTATTTGTTCTCAATAATGTGTTTAAGTTTCGTTTGGGCCACGTAGGATCTGTTAGGCCTTATCTATTTCACTTGGGTCTGCGTAGGATTGAAACAGTTTAAACTTGAATTGCAAATTGTGGTATATATATTCACTGTTAATAGTACTTTGTTGTTTGGCTTTTTGGTACCGGTCAACTCATGAGGCATGGAGCTTAAGGATCTAGTAAACTAACTTAATATTTTAAGTTTAAAGCTTTTAGCTCCTAAACTTATTTATTTTGATAGATTATTAGATCGGGTGGTTTTTCGTTCTTTTTGCGGTTCTTCGACTCGGTTTCACCTCTTTTCCCTTTTCAATATATTAGTGTAGATTTATTTGATTTAATATGTTTTTATTTGCTTATTTGATTAATATGCTTAGTGAGTAGATTTTCTTATATGCTTGTTAATTGTTAAATTATTTAGTGAATTAAGTGTGATTAACAAAAGTGAAAAACATTGATTAGTGATTTTTATATCACTTAAATTATTGTTTTGGTTATTCGAGCGGGCAAAAGCCATAAAAATAATTAGGCATTAATTTAATAATCGATATCTTAATAAAAGTTGTTTTCAATATAAGCCAACGTTGTGAGAAGATGATTTGTTAGAAAGATACTGGTTCATCAATAAGGATTTAATTAATTAAATCACACTTAAGGATCTAAACGAATCACTTAACAAGCATATCCTTTTTATATATATCTTTTCGTTCGATTGCTTTGCTTATTTGTTTAATAGTATAATCTAGTTTAGTATTATTCTTAGTTTTAAATAAAAAAACCAAAACTAAAAGTCAATCAAGCTTTTTACTTCTAAAACATAAACGTGGTTTTCAATTCATCTCTCGTTTGGACACGACACCCGGAGGATAAACTTTTACTTTTCCTAAAGTAAATTTTCATATCTAACGGGATACTCTCTATACTATTACTATTTGGTATATTATATTATATATATTTTATATCAAATCAGTATGCAACAATGGATACCTAATCTCTGACGATTTCTTTTTTTCTTAGTTGCTGGCTTCCCAATCCTATCCAAATAAGCATCGTGGTCAAACCCTTTATCTTCCATCATTAACCTATTGAAATGGGTTTCAAACAAACGATGCTTAATATCACTTTGGGTATACAAACCAAGAACAACCGCAAATTTTGGCAAAGTGTACACATGTTCATTTCCACACAATCTAAACCAAACATATTTCTCTTTTATGATATTATCCCGACTAACCTTTCTTTCAAAGTACATTGTCGAATAAAACTTCAAGCACCATTCCGGATAAACATCTTCACTACTAGAAAAAGCATTTTCACACGAATAATTCGTAAACACTTCGCCATCATCATGCGTGCATTCTATTTTCATTAACTCTCTCAACTCATCTTCACACTTGTATTCCTCAAACAAGTTCCAATCAACCAACCTCGGGACTCTAATTTCCCTAGCTTGTAATTTCGCCAACCTCTCATTGTAAGCATTCTTCTCACCCGCTGACAACCCTCGCCACTTCAAGTACTTATGGGTAACCGGTTGCAAATCAAAGCAAATAGTTCTCTTTGTTTCCCTTCGAGCATATTTAATAATGAGCGGGTTTGGTGGTGAATTAGACGAGCTTGATGTTCCTTTCTGCGAAAAAACATAAATTTAGGTGAAGACAAGCATAAATAAACCAACAAAACATATCACAGAAGTCCTAAGAGCTTAAACGCGAAAACAAAAAAATTAGGTGACCAGAACCATTCAGACATCCGGCCTGGAGGTCTGGACGTTCGGCCAAAAGGTGCCAAAATACCCAACCATTCGACTTGAGCCCCCAGATCCGCGTCTGGATCGACTTGTGGGTCGGTTTTGGCTAGGGGTGTTTTCCGAGCATTTTTCGCACTTCTAATTCATCTTTAATATATTCCTAAGCTCTTGTAAGGGTTCCTACATCCTTAAAACTACTCTTAAACACGTTTAACATTTCCAAATGATTCGCTAAATTCTCAAGAACACGCCTAGTTCAAAACTATACCAAATCGCAAAAAGAGTGATCCATACAATCAACCTATTAGCATCTAATCACTACAAATCAATCATATATCACTTATAATCAATAAACCCAACAAAATTCGTCCTGAAAATTCATCCTTCACTTTTTTGTGTTTTCAAATGTTACCCGTTCATTTAATTCATAACCAAATCATCTATTCCTTTTGCAATTCAATCTCCTAACAAATACCCAACAACTCCTAAAAGGTTACAGTTCAATTCGCAATGATTTAAAAATACCCAATTTTTGACCTAGAAATATAAATCCGATTTAAGAACTAACTAACCCAAATTGAAAGAATTACTTACTCGTTTTGGAGCCACGAGTGATGCACATGAATGAATTTTGATAGCAATTAACTCATATGAACCGAATTTGATTGATTGGCAGGTTAGTGTGTGTGTGTCTTTGATTTTTTTAATATTTGGGTATATATCTGTTAGGTCTTGTTTTAGCTTGAATCACACAATATAAAACAATGTAGAATATAAAGAATCAAGAGAGGGAGGCAAGATTTCACAATTTCTAAATTTTATAACAAAAGAGAAAAAGGGAGGAAAAAGTTGTTACAAACCATCAACCACCTAATGATGATTAGGTGGCTATTTATAAGAGAGGTGGGAGGCTTTCCTTCCTTCTTTTATTTTCCTAATTTTGCTAATTAGTCCCTAATCTTTGGTAAATATGCTATGTTTCACTTTTAGAATATTAAACCTTATTACAAACTACTTTCTACTAAGTAAAATAAAGACTAAACACTAGAAATAAATAAAACCACTTAAAGTATCATAATCAACACTTTTATGATCCTAACAATCTCTCCCTAAGAGTTGATTATTCTAGGCGTCCCCTCCTTGATCCTAGTGGTTGTTCATTCACATACATTTCCTATCTTCTCATTTGATCACGAAACTTCAACCGTTCTTTAATCTCTTCAGCAAACAGTTGTAAGTATTCAACATCTTCTTTACTAAGATTATGAGTCACATAGCCATACTTAACATCGTTGTTGTAGCTCTTTAATCCTTCCAAGACTCATTTCAATGTCACATCACAGAACTTATGAACTTCTTAATGTCTCATCACTCTATTTTCTTTCTTGTTGTTCTTGTAAATAATGCCATATACTGGTTAAGAGACGATGGAGAACATCTTATACTTTTCAATGCCTAGGAAAGTAATTGTTGTTGCAGTAAGATTTACATGTTGTTGATAGCTTTCCACACCTAGTTGAAAGTCATGAACTCTTTCCCAGATCATTATGCTCCTGATGAAGACTGATAATGACCACAACAATCCAGTCTCAGCATAGTCATCTACCTTGTGATTTATGATTGGCAGATATATATCTTCAATATCATTCTTGTTAATATTCTTATAATCTGACTCTGTGATAGACACTATACTTCCATTTGCTCTTCTTGCAACTATCTTTGTGATAAACTTGTGCTCATGATCTAGTTCCCAGTAAGTCTTGATGATTTGAACAATCTTTGAATTTGAGTAGATTTCTTCCTTTGGCTTTCTGGGTGCTTGTTGGATCTTGATGTAAAAGATCTTTGCATGTGGATTCTTCCAATGTTCAACCCCATAACGAGCATAAGGATTAAACCTCTTCACACATTTCTTTACCCATTTGGATGTTCTTTCTTCTATATCATCATCAGGAAAAATGACTGCAGGAAACTTGTGTAAAGATAATACAATCT
Source organism: Tanacetum coccineum (assembly GCA_026074375.1). Lineage (NCBI taxonomy): Eukaryota > Viridiplantae > Streptophyta > Magnoliopsida > Asterales > Asteraceae > Tanacetum > Tanacetum coccineum. The sequence continues at coordinate 8,727 of BQNB010030725.1, read as the reverse complement.
TATCTAGTCTTGAGTTGCCCTTCTTTAAGTACAAAAAATCTTGATTAACTAGAGGTAGTCCAGGAGCTTTTGGATCTCTTTGACAGCTTTGAACGACTAGAGTGGGCTTTGGTTGATATAGTGGAACAATGATTTCTTTCCTACTTTCCCACACAATGTCACTTTTTAAGAAATTTTGCATCTGATCAATATGATACTTATGCTCATCTCCTGAAGTACACTGTTGTCTTAACATTTCATCAACCACTTTGCATAGCTTAGCTTCATCAACAGTTTGTGAAATTTCATTCACAAGTTCTTATGACGCTTTCTTATTGGGAAGCACATCATTATCTATGGCATAAGAATATGTCTAATAATCAAAATCATCAGATTGTTCTTGATTACCTGATGTTGATGGACCTAGTACACTTTCATAATCTTAGCCAGAAGATAATCCTCCAATCTCAAACGTTCCATACTTAGATTTCTTCTCCCTCTTTGCACTATTCTCCCCCTCAAGATGAGCATCATCATGAGGATCGTCCTGATCTCTAGGACGAACAGCAGAAAGTTTACAAGGAGTAGTAGCTACCTGAATTCTTTCAAATTTAATCTTGAGAGCAAGCCAAATAGAAACATCATCTTTTTGCAACTGAGGGTCATCTTTTATAGTCAGGTAAAGTTGATATAGTCAGCTTGGGCAACGATTCCATCATGATGTCTTCAAGATTTTTAGCAAGTGCATTAAACTTTCTTCTTGGCATGAACTTAGCCGAAAGATGTTCAAACAAGTAACCAAAACGTCATTGTAACTCTTGAAAGAAACTCTTATAACGTCTGAAATATCCAGGCTTGGCTTTGAATAATGATAAGAGTCGGTTTGTAGCAGAGAGCTTAGATTTGGGTGAAGATAATGATGGTGTAGAAGATGAAGGTAGTGTATCAGTTTCTGTCAATTCCTGGAGTTTATCAGTATCCAAGGATACGGGATTAGTTGGAATCCTAGGAGATCTAATTATTGTGGGAGAGGGTGTATTCCTAATCTCCTCTACATGCTTCCCCTTCTCTCTTCTTCTTAACTCATAGTCATCTTCTGATGATTCTTCCTCCTCTTCAATAACATTCACAGGTTGTGAAATATCAGCAATATTCTCCACCTCTAGACTTTCCTTATCACTCCTGGGCTCTAACCTAGTGTCGGGCTCAATTTGATTGTCATCATTCCTAAGGGGTGAGCTATTATCCTTAAAGTCTCGTCAACATTCTCCGAACCTTCAACTAACTTCTTAATTTCTTCAGCTATCAAATGTTCTTTAACCTTCTCCACCTTTTATGTAGCTTCAAGCTCTTCATGACTTTTCTACTCTGCCAGACTTACTTGAAGTGTATCTTGTAAGATTAGATCATCCGCCTCATCAGTTGTTGGAATTGAAGTTGGTGGAGTAAGTCATGTGGATCGTCGTGGAGGAATACAAAGTCTAATGATAGTAGACCTTCATGGATCACTTGATTCTCCTTCAGGAACAACAGGGTTAGGTGACCTAGGGGCGCTAGTTGTCCTATGTGTTCCCTGTGTAGACTCAATTGGTTGTGATTGCGTCATTTGAACATCTACGCCAAACAGCTCAGCATATAACCGATAGTTCTCCATAAGCTTCATCTCATCGGTTATCATCTAATATGGAATCTTCATTCCAACAATACCTTTACTCTTCCCTGAATTGAAGATGCTTTTAATCATCACATCATCTGCTAAGTTGTGATATATATTACAAACTCTTCTTGAGATATCAGGGTATGCAGTCATGTAATGACTAACTATCAGCTTTGTGAATCTGGGATAAGGAATAAGTGTTGTTGTATTCTTTAAAGAGTAGTGAAATCCTTTCCAAAGCAATTTTGCATAATCAACATGGATATTATTGACAAAGCAGTATAGCATCTGAATGATCTGTATAGCTGGTTGATCATAACCAGTAACACGTTTTGTCAAACATAGTGAGAACATCTTGCATAGTGTCTGCCATGGTTGTAGAAGACCAGTTGTCTTAAAGTTGGATGTTGATCTTAATTCCAGAGTGAAACTAAGCTCATTGATGTAAAATGGAACCATTTCAGAGAATGTTGGAACAGGTACAAAGTGATCATGATTGTTGTCAGTGGCTTGAGGCAAGTGAAAGATTGTCTCGAAGTCATTAAGAGTCAGAGTAAGCTCTTTTCTATCTAGCATGAACTTGAGTGTATACTTTGATCCATCTTCGTGCAAAGTATGCCAGAACCGCCCCAAATAAATCCATGGCAATGATGAAGATGCATCAATGCTGAATCTGAGAGGATGGTTCTTAAGAATATCTGCCAGGATTCTGCTCTCATCAGGACACAATGGATTTTCAAGATCAACCTTCTTGTTGGTATCTATAAGAGCATATCTTTTGTTTGGTGGATATAGTTCATCTTGATGAACATCAGTTGAGCTTTGTGATTGTGCCATGATGATTTCTGAATGGATGAAGATAAGATGTTAGATAACAATTCAATTGACATTTTTGTCTCTTTCCACTCTGTCTGTTTCATATGTTTTGACAATTCTTTTTGAACATATATTTGATCAGTTTCTTTCTCATGTGCTTATTCTTGCTTTTTCTAGCACATGTCATACGCTTTATTCGCATTTTTTATTTCACTTTTTGTGTGTTCTGGCATTTCATTTTCGAACACACTTTGGATTTGCTTTTTCGCGTATGGTTTTGTCTCTCTTTCGGTTTAGAATATCCTCACCAAATTTTTTTTGTGAAATGATACTCTTTCAAGAATGATGAAGATACTCTCTGATTTTGAATAAGACTCAAATTTGAGAAATTAAAGAGATATCATCCAATATTCTTAAAACTTTTTGTGAAAGAGTACCATTTTTGACACAATACAGAAATTTGATAATTTTTCTTTTTCAAAGACGTATTTGAGCAAACAACATTTGTTTTTGAATAACATAGAATCAATCAAACTCAATACATCAACTGAATGGTCACTAAGTCACTCACTACTTATTCTATTCATTGCAGAAAACGATCGAAACCGGACATGACTTAGACCACTTAAACAATTGACAATTGAATTATCAGAGTCTAGTTATTTTGAAATTCTTGTGTGTTTAAATATTATACCATGTAAACAAACATATCTATTCAACAACTGAATGATCACTAAGTCACTTACTCCTCATTCTGTTCAATGCAGAAAACGGTCAAAACCAAACATGACTTAGACCACTTAAACAATTGAGAATAGGCCTATTTAATACATAGAATAAAATTCATCAATTCTTGTTCAATTGTTTTAATCTTTGTAGTACTTTTCACAAACGATTGGAGTTCAACTTCACATGAGAAACTGATCGTGATACAGACAGTTTGAGCATTAAACAACACATACAGACAATTATCATACACACCGTTAGTCTAATAAGCCCCTTCCTAAAAATTGTATGCACGTAGCAATAAATTTGACTCTTTTGAAAATAACATTTGACTTTTCAAAGTTTGACTACCGAGTTTGACATTTTGACCATTGACTGCCGAGTTTGACTCTTTGATCATTGACTGCCGAGTTTGACACTTCCGATTTTGAACAATTCACATCAATCTTCTTTAAAACAGAAATTTTTGTCATATTCTTCATCAAATTTAAGCCTTTTAGTCCCTTTTTAAACTCTTAAACTCAGTTTAGCCATTTTAAATGCTTTTTACCAAATTCGAAATACTTTCGAGTTTGACCAATCGTGTCGAGTTTGCAATTTTTGATGTTTACACATCGAATTTTACAATTAACTACACACAATCATCATTTGAAACAACAACACTCCTAAATCTATCATCAATTGATAAAAACCCTAAACTCGGTAACCCTAATTATTACCGAGTTTGATCTTGATACTAAGATCATCATGAAAACCGTTTCCAAAACCTGTTAACCACTGGATTTCTTACGATTGAGAAAAGAAGAACGTTACGATCGTTGTAAATGAACTCTAAATCAAAAAGATTGACTTTTCCTCTTTCTCGATTTGAAATTCGGTATAAAGAAAATTAAGAAATGAAATTATAAATTCCTTTTATACTATCCGAATTTACTAGTTTGGATTTTGTCAGTTGTGTTCATCTTTCTGAGTTTTGTTTGAAAAATGACAACTTTGACCCTTGTAGTTTTTGTTACCGAATTTTGTTATTAAAATTTTCAAAAACCCCCTTGGAATATAATCCCTTTGCACAGTTGATATTTTTCTCCTTTTTCAAAGTCCAGATTATCAGAAAAATGAAAAACTCCCCTTCGAAAGTGTACATGTTTTTTTATAAAAACTCTTAAGAATTCGAGAGATCATTGTTTTATTAAATTTTGAAAGCACTTGTGCATTTAAAATTCAAGTGATGTACGTGAATAGGAATTACAAAACACATGATTTGGTAAAAATAACTCCCCCTCAGATCATGATCCAGTTAAACAAAGAAAAGTATCGTTGAGAAAAATAGTGAATCATGAACCTGATTTGTAAAGACATAAGAATTTTGATTAAATTATGTTTTTGATTTTTCCATTTTTTATTTTTGCATTTGACTTTTAAAATTTGAAAAACTTTAAGAAAATCTTTTTGGATTTTTATATTTTGCAATTTTTATTTGGTTTTAAAAAAAATTATTTACAAGTTTTGATGTATGATCTTTTCTAAGAAGATAACTTTGCCAGACTTTTCAACTGTGTTGGAGTCATACATCTCATACCAATGTGATAAACTAAATACTCAAAGTGTTCTTTCGGAAGAGCTTTAATAAATAGATCCGCAAGTAGGTATTCAGTTTCGACAAAGTATAATTCCACCGTACCCTTTTCAACGTATTCTTTAATAAAATGATATCGAATGTCTATGTGTTTTGTACGCGAATGCTGAACCGGGTTGCATGAAATAGCGATAGCGCTATTTGAATCACAATACATCGGTATTCTTTTGTACTTGAATCCATGGTCCAGGGTCTGTGTACGCATCCAAATGACTTGTGCACAACACGCAAACAATGAGACATATTCAGCTTCTGCTGTAGACATCGCAGTACAATCTTGCTTTTTCAAACTCCAACTCACAAGCTTGTCACCTAGAAATTCATATGCCACCGGAAGTACTTTTGCAATCATCTTTACATCCTGCATGGTCTGCATCTGAATATGCAATTAGTTCAAATCCGGAATCCTTTGGATACCATAATCCCATGTTATAGGACTGTCTCAGGTACCGAAAGATCCGTTTAACCTCTTTGAGGTGCTTGACTATATGACGTGCTTGATATCGAACACAAACAAAGGTAGCAAAAGCAATATCTAGTTGACTGGTTGTTAGATACATGAGCCCTCCAATCATTCGATGATAAGTCGTTCGATCAGTTGGAGTGCCTTGTAAATTAGCATCCAGTCATTCAGTGGTCATAGGTGTGCTCATGGACACACATTCATCCATACCATGTTTCTTTAAAAGCTCTATTGCATATTGTGTCTGACTAATGAATATGCCACGAGGTGATTGGTGAACTTGAAGTCCTATAGAAAACTTTAGTTCACCCATCATTGACATTTCAAAATTATTTTTCATAAGATTTACAAATCGTTTTAAAAAATCAAGATTTGTAGATCCAAAAATAATTTCATCGACATATACTTGAACAAGTAAAATGTCTCCCCCGTGACGTCGTGTAAACAAAGTCGGGTCAACAATACCTTTAGTAAAATAGTGTTCAATCAGAAAGGAAGACAGTTTGTCATACCATGCTCGTGGAGCTTATTTGAGACTGTATAGTGCTTTCTTCAACATGTAGACATGGTCTGGAAAGTCTGAATCGACAAATCTATCAGGTTGGCTAACATAGACTTCCTCTTTCAATGGACCATTGAGAAATGCCGTTTTCACATCCATTTGGAAGATAGTAATATTCGTGTGTGCAACAAAAGCAATGAACATACGAATGACTTCAAGACGAGCAACCGAAGCAAATGATTCCTCAAATCTATGCCTTTTTCCTGCTTGTATCCTTTCGCAACAAGACGAGATTTGTTTAGAATAACAATATTTTCTGCATCACTTTTATTCTTTCAGAGCCATTTGACAGCAATAATATTCTTTCCTTCTGGTCTAGGAACTAGTTCCCAAACTTTGAGTCTTTCAAATTGATGCAGCTCATCTTGCATTGATTCTATCCAACTATGATCTGACATAGCTTCTTTGATGTTCTTTGGCTCAAGAGTGCTTACGGTTAATGCATACTTCCGAATCAGTTTGAAGTCTTTGTCTAGTCATCACCGGCTTGGATGGATCACCAATTACTTGTTCTAAAGGATGAGCTTTTGTCCAAATGCGTGTTGAGGGTTGTACTTGGTGGAACTCATGCATATTTGATGGATCTAAAGCTGTTGATGATTCGGCTTCAGAGAAGTCTGGAGCATCATATGGAGTTAACAACGTATTTCCATCAAATTCTGCTGAATCTTCTTGATAAAATTCATCAGCCTTAGTCAAAGATATTGGAGAGGTTTGTTCTTCGGATGTTGTGACAATGGGAGGAGCCTCGTGTTCTCTAATATCAATTGAAGTTTTTACTGGTGAGTCTTCAAAGTTATGAACTTGTTGTGTAGCGGAATTGATAGGCGTGTCAGAAGACTTCTTCTCAAAATATTTGTCAAACATTGGTCCGAACAAATTATCTAAATCTTTTGTAGACTGTGTATACATTGATTCTGCTGATGACTCATCATTGATAAATCATTGTGACACGGGTTCTAAACTATCATGTTCAGAAGCCATAGCCGTTAGCTCGCCAAATTTGACATGGATGGTTTCCATAATCTTTTTGGTTCGTCAATTATAAATTCGAAACCCTCTAGATGTTTTCGAATAACCAATAAAGATACTAATGTCTGATTTTGGTTTCATCTTACCAAGATCATCTCGATCATTTGCTGGATAACATAAGGAACCAAACACATAAAAATACTCCACATTTGGTTTTCTGCCGCGAAGAAGTTCATATGGAGTTTTGTTATGCCTTTTATGAATTATTGATCGATTTTAGGTAAAGCAAGCAGTAGAAACAGCCTTGGCCCAAAGAAATTTCGGTAATCAAGAAAAGATAAGCATTGTGCATGCAGCCTCGACCAGAGTACGATTACGTCGTTCAACAACACCATTTTGTTGAGGCGTTCGAGCAGTTGAAAATTGTTGCATAATGCCCAACTTTTTATAATGAGCCTTAAGAGTAGCATTTTTGAATTCAGTACCGTTGTCAGTTTGAATCTTGTGAATTTTAGCGTCATAATTCAACTGAACTTGAACAATAAACTTCTTTATTATCTCAAGGGTTTCATATTTTGAATGAAGAAAATATACCCATGTGAATCGAGAATAATCATCAACTATCACAAGAATATACTTCTTTCCATTGATAGAAGCCACCCTCATTGGACCGCATAAATCCATATGAAGTAATTCCAACTTGGAATCAATTTAGGTGGATGAGAAGCTTTCTTGCTTTTTCCCCTTTCACATGCAGAACAAAGGTGATCTTTGCTGTATTTGAACTTCGGAAGACCATCAACCAAGTCATGTTTGGTAAGATCGTTTATAGTGCCGAAATTAAGATGCGAAGGTCTGCGGTGCCATAACCATGACTTTGTCAAAGAAGCTTTGGACATAAGACAAACGGGTGAAGAACCAGCCATATCGGGAATGGAGATGGTATATAAATTGGATTCATGGTCTCCTGTAAGAAGATCATCTCCTTCCAGATTGTGCACGTAACATGCTTTTGAACGAAAAGCAACTTCTAAATCATCATCGTAAAATTGTCCAACACTAAAGAGATTGTGTCCTAAGCCTTCAACATAATATACATGACAAATCGTGATGTTGCCTTGTACATAATTGCCATATCCTGTGATTGCTGCAAAATGACGTTCCCAAAGTGGACGGTTCCCATGAATTTCTCAACGAAACTTTTCAGCAGTGAACAATCACCCATCATATGCTTAGAACAACCACTATCAACAATCCACAACACGATCTGAACAACCCGCAACACATGAAGATACTACACATGGACAAGTGGACAATTTCGCTACCCATTTTTTTCACAGAAACCGATGTTTTAATAGTGGATTTACTATTATTAATACACAGAGTCGATTTAACAGGTAACCAACCAACATTTAGTTGTAATTCGTACCACTTTTGCCACATTCGACTCGTTCGAATTTTGTTTTTCATGTATTTGCTAAGTGAACTATATCGCACAGAAAAGACACTAGAGACCTTATTTTTGGCACTTAAGGGAGTATCCGTAACTATCTTAGCTTTAGTTACTACAGGAGTAGTATCTAAGGACTTAGATTAAACGGTCCTAACAGAAAACCTAGTCTTAGAAACTACTGGAGTAGTATCTTTAAACGTTGATTTAACTGTTCTAGGAGTAGTGAATAAGGCTCTTCTAACATTCGAATGCGCATTCAATTTATATTTAGCAAGACAATTATCATGACATGGAAAAAGCAAATTCTTAGCACAAGAAACACATAATACATTCTTCGCTATAAGAGCGTTTTTGATTTCATCATTAGTTACAAATGTATCAAACCCAACATTCTTAGATGCAACATCTTGTTTTTTATTTGTCCTATCAGAAACTTCTACTGTCTTTGATAAATTCTTAGTGT
>BQNB010030724.1:0-54608 GCA_026074375.1 Tanacetum coccineum | reverse complement strand
TTGGTAATTTTCTTAATTGCTCTTTGGAATTATATTATTATTATAGTATATTTTACAAGTGTATTAAAACTCACAATCAGTTGTCATGCACATAAAATAAAAGATTTAGACCTTTTGGGGATCCAAGCCATTATAGACTTGGATCTGCCTCGTGCATCAATGTAAGAATATTTCTTAAATGTGGTTGATGCACTGCTGTTTTTGGCTTTCCAAACCCAGCATGCTGAGGCCTTAACAGCATTAGCCCTTTTACCCTTATTTCTTACTACTGCTCTATCCCTAGCAGTAGTATGTTTTACACTGACAGTATTAACATTTGATTTGGTAATACTATTCTTGTTTGCAAAATATCTGTTAAAAGGCCTTGAACTTTGTGAATATCCTCTTTTGAAAGTATTATTTATAGGTCTAGGATGATTCACAGTTTGTTTTGAGGCAGCAGTATTAACTACTTTTGTGTTAGCAGTATTAACTGATCTAACAGTATTAACTACTGCACTAGCAGTACTAAGTTTCCCTGACCTAGTTAAGACTGCTTGTGGAACAAAGCTTCTTTTGGGGTGAGGGTGAGTCATTTTATTAGAAAAGTTTTTGTGATTCACCCTTCTTGAGTTGTTCCATGCATGCCTTGCAACCTTTTTATCACAAACATAATGTAGATGCTCAAAACTGCCACAAGTATAACAAGCTTTATTTGTCATTTTAAAATCATTTCCTAGTCTTTGGGACATAAGATTGTTCCAATTTCTTTGGTTCCCTCTAGGATTTTGTTTAGCAGCATCTGTTTCCCTAACAGTCTTAACAGATTTTGTCTTTTCAATGCTAGGTTCAATAGTATAATCTATCTCACTTTCATCATCAGAGTTCCAATCCTCAATGATTGGTGCACTAGTGTTGTCCATCCTAACATCATTAGATTCAACTGTATTTGAAATATCTCTATCTGCAACTGTCTTAACATTGATGGGTGTAACAACAGTAGTAACATCCAAATTTTCACTCTCTACAATTTCATCTATAAAAGTAAGATCAGGTTTGCGAGGTATGAAATTTCCTGTTAGAGGTGGAGGAACTGCATGATATGCCTTATCTGCTTCAGACTTATCAGTTAAATTGACAAAACCTTCTACTGCAGGAGAAGCTGCAGTAGCTGTATTATATCCTAGTCCTTTTTTAAACTTGTCAATTACTTGACATTCTAGTAGTTCATTTAAAGACTTAGATGAATTTTGAAACTTTTCCAATGTTTCTTTTAACTGATCTCTTTCTGCTTCAACTTTTTCCAAGATCTGTTTATATATATCTAAGTCATTATCTCTTAATCTAACCTCAAGTTTTAAGACATTTATGTTATCTTCTAACACAACCTCATTTTTCTTATAATGAACTAGTCTAGCTTCTACTGATTCTAAACCTGCTTTATAAGAGATTAAGTTAAATTGAGACTTTTTGTAATCAGAAGACAAATTATCATATTGTTCTTTAAGAGAAGCATAAGCTTTTACACATGTTTTAGAACAAGAATCTACCTCGGGATCTGAACTAGAAGAGCTTCCAGAGGATGTAAATGCCATCAATGCATGGTTTGTTAGTTGTTCTTCTTCAGCTTGGTAGCTCCAATCATATCCTCCAATTCCATCTTGAGCTATCAAGGCATTCTGAGTAGGAGTCTCCACTGCAATAGTTCTTGTATTATTTTATCTTGCTTTGAACTCCTGATTTCTTAGAAACCTACATTCTCTGGCAAAGTGCCCATGTTTATGATAGTTGAAGCATTCCACTTTTGACTTGTCAAAACCAACTATTTGACCATCTATGTTCAGCTTCTTCCCAGTTCTTTTGATAAATCTTCTTGCTCTGATTGTCAGCATGACCATCTCCCATTGAAGATCCATTTCCAAAAACCAACTCTTTGACCATCTAATGTTTAACTCATTCCTAGTTCTTTGATAAATCTTCTATGCCTCTGATTGTTCAGCTGGCCATCTCCATTTGAAGATCCATCTTCCAACCATCAGATGAAGTTTTCAAAGATCTTCTTGAGAGAGTTGTAGGAGAGTTGGGCTGACTTGCCCAAAGGAAAGCACAAATCACAAGCATCACAAAGGATTTAGCCAGGCATACAGAGTTACCTAGCCATTATGGATGATAGGGAGTAGTACTTTGAGTAGTACTAATTTCATGAGAAGAATCATCTACCTTGTATGTGTTGTTTGTGTTATTAGTACTATTGAAGATAAAGGCCACATTCTGTGTATTTTGACTTATGCTTGATGACCTGTTTAATTCATGGTTCAATATACTTATCAGATTATTAGTACAATGTCCATACGAAGCTGATGGTTTCAAAATCTCTCCCTTTGTTTATCTAAATAAGTAGCATGATACTTCCATTCAGATGGAGTAGACTTCTCAGCAACTTTAATTTCATATGATTCCTGTGGGAAAAATTGACACTTCTTAAATATCTCCTTGGAATCTCCAACGTCCAATGAGTTTTTGTAACCTATCAAAGGTTTGATCTAGTGATTCAGAACTTAATGCAGCAAAGTTCTCATATTGTTATTTGGAAGTGTTTCTCTGAACCTTTTTGGAACAACTTGTTTCCGATTTCCATAGACCTTTAACTCTATATCCTCCATTAGCAACTTTGCCATCCTTGATTACGAGTGGAACACTGTATAGTTTGGTATCTTTGTTTTAAGTGCCATCAACAGGGTTGCTCTTGCTTTCATTTCATTCCTCTCTCCCTAGTTTTTCTTTAAAAATCCAGAGGTGGGTTTTAATAATCTTGTTCAACTGTTCCAACCATCTTGTGTGCGAAGGGGCGACGTTGGTTTCCAATTCTTGGATTATTCCCTTAGAGGTAGTCATCATCAGGAAGTATTGGGGAGAGCCGATCTTGAGGAGCCGAGAGTCATAGTCCGGGTCGCTGGGTTGAAAATAGGCAGTCTTGCAGTCAAATTAGTTGTGTTGGGTGGTGGGTTCGCTAAATCCATCTTGTCCCAAAAAAGTGATCGTTGAAGAAGCAGAGGGATTATGCGCTTATTGGGGTATTCAAAGGTTTCACAACAAGCTAGGATAAATATATGTTTGTTCTGTAATACTGATTTTGGGAAGATGATGCTTGAGTGTAGGTTTAGGCAACTTTGAGTATATCTAAAGAACGTAACTAGGGATAGGGCAACTTTTGATTGATTATAAAATACTATGAGGAATATAGTATTGATATTAAGATGAATAATAACAAAAATGAAACGTAACAAAACCTTAAGCCTCAATTATATTAAAGAACACTCTAATTTAGTGTTGAGGTTTCACACCACACACACACACACACACACACACACACACACATGCGAGGGAGTGACACACACACATTGTGAAAAGGATTGAGTTGGATATAAACAGAGGTAAGAGGTGTTGTATAATAGGTGTAATTAAAGGGTGTATTTGAGGAAGTAAAGTGATTATATGTGGGAGTGTTGTGTTATGATGTGAGGTTTTTTTTTGGTTTGGTAGTGTTGTTTTTTAGTGTTATGTGAGAATTATTGTTGTGAGTGTGTTGTGGTATATATAGAGGGTGGTAGGTAGAGATGGGTGATTTTTGTATGTGTTGGGAATTGTGGGGGTTGATGTATGGGTGAGGTTGTTAATATGATATTTAGTATGTTAGGTGTTGGTAATTATGGTAGTTGAGGGTGAGTTATGGGGTTAGGGTAGAGTATGTAGTTTGGTGTAGTGGTATTGGGGGATTATGTGTTAGGGGTAGTATGATGTTTTTTAGGTATTGGGTAGGATTATAGGTATTTAGGTTTGGGAGTAGGGATTTGGTTATGTGTAGTTATGGTAGTTTTTTTTAGTTAGTTTTTATTGATGTGTTAAGGGTGTAGTAATGGTATTTAGTAGTTTGGTTTTATTAATTTAGTGTCTTGTGTATCCTTAAGTGTCCTTGAAGTCTTTCAAGTCTCAACAATATCCAAATGATTAAATTATACATTTATAAAATTCTTTTATTGTAAATTCTCTATTATACCTTTCTCTATCAAAACCCATCTTCATATCCATTTGCAGGTACTTTTATAATATATGTATTTTTGAAAAAATAATTTTGTACATTAAATCAAAATTGAATTCTTATCATCATAGCAATAATCGAAAGACATGTTTCTTAGACGCCAATCTTTGGCAAAGCAACAATCTTTCAGTTGTCTTTTTTTTCATAACTCTCTTTTTTAAAATCAAATACTTTATTGGTTTGATTTCTTGTAAATTTTCTTAGTATGCTACTCTTTTTATTTATCATTGCTGCTCATATTTCCAGCATCAATAAGAACATGGCCGCTGCCGTTAATAAAAAACAAGAAAATGGTTGCTAATTTGATGTATATTTTTTTCGATGGACACAAAACTCAGTTTTCATCTGAATTTAATTTAGTCACTTAAAATTATTTGTTAGATGGTAATAAAAAAATGGAGGTTTTGATTTACTGGGAAAGTATGTGAGTTTTGCTCACAAGAAAAGGGTATAATGGTGAAAACTAAAATTAAGTGATAATTGTCAATTATTTTTTATTTTTATTTATGCATAAATTTACTAATTGGATATATATGATATTTTAAGAGCTTTGCAAGGAAATATTTGCAATTATGATTTTAAGTTGGATATAGAAATATTTGCAATTATGCTTATTATGTTTGAGATATAGTTGGATTCTTATATATAGTTAATAATTAAGCTTTGCCAAATGATACTTTATGCTCTTCTCACTATCTTAAAACACCCAGAAGTCAAGAAAACAAGGTAGGTGCTAATCTAACTTTGGATAAGATTTTAATGTTTATGCGGAGATAAAGCCCCTTTTAACTAGGGATCCTTTTTACAAGCAGGAAAGCGAAATCATTCATAAAAATGATTTCTACACGTCGGAGTCTCTTAATAGAATTAGTTGGTGAGTCTCCAAGGGAAATTCTTACATTAACATGATACAAATTTTGAACTATATACTCGGATACACTGACTCTATGTTCTTTGGTGCCCGAAAAAGATGCGACAGCTCCCCTATATAACATATTCAATGTAGCAGATAAACTACAGTTGCACTATAATCAGCCCAGATTCTTCTAAGCCCGTCTCTGGATGAGTCATTGCTTTATGTTCGCTAATAAAAAACGCCGAAAGTGTCTTTTTATATTTTTTGTTGGAAAAAAATAAATAACACATAAATGACCCTACTTTAAACCTTGGTCCACAATTGTAATGTAGATAGATATGGTACACATGTACCGTGTTTAGAAACTTAGACTTGAGTTGACATGAGTCTCAAATTTTCATATTTATGATGGATTAGCCTTAGTTTGTGATTGTTTAATAAGCCTTTACCTTTCTTTATATAGATAATATCATTATACACAATATTGCATTATATGACTTCATCGTAAAACAAATTAGTCACAAGGGTAGAAAAATCCTTTTACAACAAGAGTTTTTAATTAAGCCCAAATACATACTTTGAGATTGATCCCTGGATAACATAATTCCCAACTGGCCATTACTAAAATCGTGAACAAATAGTCATGGTCAATATTAAAGTGTTGCCAGAAGCGCCTCGCGTGACGATTTAGTATATTCGGTTTAAAGGGATTTTGTGTATCTCATGGAACAGCTACATCACTCAGAACAGCCAAAAAGGGGAGCGACGATTATAATAAAAAGAAGATACAGATTTTTTTTTATGAATATTTGACCATATTACAAAGATAGTGTGCTCCCTAGAATAGACTTCACCATCTATTATGAATAGAAAGGGTTAAACACATCTCAAAAACACAAAAGAAAGTCTAACTTTTTATCACTAGATCGCCTGTTAAGACATAGATAGGGGCTAAATCTTTTTTGATAACCACTAACGCTATACCCTAATAATATATTAGTTATAACGATCGTCTTCAATAAAATAGACACACTTCCCCGGCAACGACGCCAAAAATTGATTACGTTCCAAACACACTCTATATATAATATATAAGTATATATGGATGTAAACAGTTATAGTATAATATAGTATTTCCGTCGGGTTCAAGAAACAAACTTTTAACCAAAGTGGTCTCAAAAACCTCCCGGGTCGTTTTTCCTCGACGAAGTGCGAATTGAGAATCGGTTAAGTCCGTGATCGCGCGTTTTGAATGGTTTTAAAGATTTTTGATTTGTTTTTCTAAGTGCTACTAAATAAAAAATAACAAGTAAATAAATGCACGAAAACAAGTAAGCAAGTAACGATGATGAAAGCATAAAGATGTTAACGGGAAATAAAGAAAATGCGACAATTAAAACTCAGATTATCAAAAATTAAACCTAAAATATTTTTTCTAAACTTTTCCTAATCCTAATTACTAACTTGTAAGAAAAAGCTAAGGAAATCCTAAACCGAGAGTGCTTAAAATTAAAAACAAAGAAAACGAGACCGGAGATCAAATCTCGTTCTTTAAAAAGTGCAATACTTAAATTTTAACCCTACGCAAGTAAATTTAAATCCTAAGCCTAAAATATGATAAAAGAAAATTTTATAAAAAAAGAATTTTATTTATTTGATTATTTTTCTATTTTTTATGAATTTTTAGAGTTTTTAATAAAAATAAATTATTAAAAACACCAAACTTTGAAATAAAAATTTAAGAAAATTACTAAAAGTAGCTAAGGTAACAAAGAATGCAGGAAAATTATAAAAACCTAAAAAGCTAAACTTAATAAGCCGGGAAAAAGCTAAATAGCACACGAAGTGCTTTTTATAACAAAAACTCAAAAAGGTGTTAAAAGTAAAAAGAGTGCACCTTAGGACGTAAAAGTCCCAAGGGCGCAGTGGTGAGTGTATGTGGTGTTGAGGTTTATAAAATGTTAAATGAGGTTGAGGTCATGGGTTCGAGCCTTGCTCACCAATGACTTCCTTCGTTCCCTTTTTTTTATTTTGCAAAACTTTTTAAAACAAAGTTATAGAACAGCTGAAAACTAAGAACTTTTGTAAAAACAATTTTTTGAAAACTAAAAAATAAGCTGGAAAAAGGCTTTTAAAACAGCAAAAAACACTTACTAATTTTTTTGGCTTTTTACTTAAACTAAGGAACAAAGAAACTAAAATAAGCTTGAGCTTAGGTAAAAAGAGCTACTATTATCCTAAAGCTAATCTAATAAGCAAAACTAGGCTAGAAACAAGCAAAAAGGACAGACAATAAGCTGGAACAATCATTTAAGCTTTTATCTAAAAACTGCAAACCAAATAGACAGAAAGGACAACTTTGAGCTTATTTTTAAGCATACAAAAGGAACCTTATGACTTTGAGGCTTATATTTCTTAAAAGATTGACCTACAAGCTACTAAGAACAACTTTTAGAAACTATTTTGAAAATCCAATGATCAATGAAAAAGCTGCTTGAAAACTGCTAATTTGACTCAGAATGTACTGAGTTCACTCTTTGTTTTGAAAAGACAAAAATGCTAAGTTTCAAAGCTAAACAAGATGGCTAAATGAACTTTTAAAAGCAAAATAAGCTAAAACAGATTTAATATGTCCTAAAATCTACTTGTATGCTAAATATAAAAACCTAACTCTTAATTCTACCCTCTGAATTATAAGCTTGAAAAAGGCTACTTTTGCTATTCCTATGCTAATGTAGTTTGCAAGTTAATGACCAAAACTTAAAACTACCAAGTGCAGGCTAAAAATCTTTGTTTCTACAACTTTAAAATACTAAACTGAGTGCAAATTGAGAGACTAATTCAGCTAGAAACAATTCGAGCTAAAAATACACTAGGATCTGAACTAATACTAACAGCTTCTAACTACTCATGCTAAATCACTACTTAAACTGACAAACTCTATTCAAAACCTTAAAACTTATTCTCATAAACCTCTAAATGAATTTTAAGATCAACCAAAAGACTAATTAACCTTTGACAGCACTAACTTTAGTTAGTGATGTCTAATGCCAAACACCCCTTAACTTTTCTCAAATTCATTATAAGCTTATGAAATTCAGAAATTAAACTTAATCAAGAGATATCAGATGATAACAAGCTTTTAACATACCTAATAAGCAGATTTAAGCAATCTAATAAGCAGGACAAATAAGCTAACAATCTAAGCTAATTTTTTTAGTTTTTTTGACAGATTATGAAAACTAAAGATTTCAAACTAACAAACAAACATATTAAGCATAAAACATCTTTAATAAACAACAATAAGCTACTTTGAATAGAAATAAGTAAGTAATAAGCAGTTTAAAGCTAATAGTAAACAGATAAGCTAGAAATTTAATGATAACAAAGTAAATGAAAAAGGAAAAAAGGAATGGTACCTACACCTCAGCTAAATAGAGGTGGAATGCTCACAATAGAGCTTATAAAAGCTGCTTAAGCTTATAGCTTAAGCTTAATCCCAAATCCTAATCTATTCCTAACACTTGACCTTCAAGCACTAATACCTACTTGAAAACTCAAAGCAGCCATCCAATTCCATAGAGTTTTCAAGCATTTGATGAGCTTTTAGTAGCTTAAGAGTAGTTTGAGCTTTTAGAACAGTAATAAGAGCTTATTCAAACCATGTTTCACAAATATTAAAAACAGAAATTGTAAATGGAAATAAGAGTAAACCAAATTTTTATTGATATTAAACTGAGTACAATACTTGAAATTAAGATTACATTGACTGAAAACAGAATTGAAAACGATTAAATTGAAAATTACATAAGCTAATTAAAAACTACCCTAAAGCTACTAAAAACTTAAAACTGGGAAAAAAAGATGTGAGTGAGAGAGAAGAGCTCTCTATTTATAGGCAGAGAAGGAAGATTCTTGGTCCTCTAAGACGCTCCCCTATGCTTGATCTTGACCTTTAAATTCTCTCTAATCATTGGATCCCTTTTCTTAGCCGTTTGATCAAAATGAGCATACGGATTGCCACGCTGGCAATCAAAGTATTTAGGAGCTCCTGTGCTTCTTTTACACTTGATTTAGTGCAATAATTCCCTTTTTGTGTGTTTCTTGGTAGTCCACGTGTGATTCCCTTGAGTTGTCTTGACCAATCATAGCATCTGGTGACGTTTCTGTTGCTGAGATGTCACTTGGCACTTAGCATCTTTGTTGCCATGTCATTTGAGCATCTAGAAGGGTTAATTACTCGTTTAATGAAGCTGGGTAAACTTTGGGACGAAGGATGAATAGTAAATTCACCTTCGCGCCTTTTTACTATTCGTTTGACCCATGTTTAAAATGTTGACTTAGGCTTATATATATAAAAGGGATATGGGCCGGTTCAAAGGGTATTTGTAACATGGTTTTGGGCTTGGTTAGAAGATAACGACCGTTAGTCCTTATTAGTTTTAAGGACTAACAAAGGATTAACGGTGTAAATTATTTTGGGACTTTTTGTGAAATTGATTTAACATTAAGGGCTCATTTGGGATTTTCAAGGGTTTTTCGTCCTCTTGTGGGTTGACTAAGGTTTGACCATTGTTGACTTTTTGTTGACCATTGTTGATAGAAAACTTCCGGCTCTTGTGCACTCTTTCAGTTCCCGTGTCCGTTTTTGTCCAGTTTTGGCTCTTTTCATGTGATATTTGCAATATCCGTACCTACACATTCACAAAAGACCAAATACACATATACAAGTATTTTTATGCACATTTTCATCTTTTTAGGGTTTGTTTTGATATAAAATGGATATGTGATTTCTCACATATCAATCTTGGCCATCCATCATGTTTTGACACGTTGGCAATGGATCCTAAGCTTAAGAAGGCGATTATTGACGATTTGGATTTGTTTGTAAGCACGAGGGACTTTTATAAAAAAGTAGGGAAGGTGTGGAAGAGAGGGTATCTATTGTATGGTCCAATAGGGACCGGGAAATCATGTTTGATTGCTGCCATGGCAAATTACCTTAAATTTGATGTTTATGATTTACAATTGATGAATGTTCAGAGAGATTCAAGTTTGAAAGATATGATGTTACAAACATCAAATTGATCAATACTCATGATTGAAGATATTTATTGTAGCACAAATAAGCCAGATTGGAATGGAACTACTCCCTCCAAATCCAAATCCCGTGGTGATTCCAAGGTTTGTATAAAAACTTATTCTTCTTCCTATTGTGCATACTCAAGGTCGATCATATGGTTAAACTCTTTCTGTTTATTTTATAGTTTTCTTTATCAGGGCTTTTAAACTTCATAGACGGATTATGGTCTTGTTGTAGGGATGAGCGGATCATAATATTTACAACGAACCACCCAGAAAAACTCGACCCAACGTTGCTTATACCAGGACATATGGATATGCACATCCGCATGTCATACTTAACTTTTAATGGATTCAAGACACTAGTAGCCAATTACCTCAACATTCACAATGACGATTAAAGATTTAGGGAGATCAAAAATTTGATTCGATGCAAGAAGGTTACACCAGCAGAGGTGGCTGAGGAACTTATGAAGTCTGGCAATGCGGAAGTTATACTAGAAGGGCTAGTGAAGTTTTTGGAAGGTAAAAAGAACGGCGCTGGTGCAACAACGATGAAACAGATCAATGATAAAGGCTGTTGAGATTTAATAACTAGTTAACCAATAACTACGAGTACATAGCGGATATGAATCTAGTTTAGTGTATAAGATTAATACACAAATAATATGAGAAAACTAACCTTGATGAAAGACTTGAATGAATCAAACGAGAACTAAACCTTTGAAACTAGTGGATAAATTTTCACCTCTATGGTTGCTCACACAAACACATCCAACGAGCACGTCTAGATGCTAGTCTTACTTCACGTATATTCCAAACAACTATTGTATACCAATACAACCTGAATTAAATACCAAAACCCACCCAAAGAATCTGCAACGAAAACCAAAAGGTGGATCTTGGGTTTCTACCAAATTTCACAAAATAGAACCGAAAATCACCAAAGTGAAAACCTAGACGTTTCTAATTGTTGTCACACCTTGACAACCTATAAACCAAAGATATAAACTTGCTGGAAAAGATGTGGGATCGAATCACACGTAGAAAACCTCTTTAGGGTCTACCAAAATTCAGCAAGTAAAGAAAGAGAGAACCAAAAATCAGAAATCCCTATTAGGGTTAAGATTAAATCGACTGATTTTTATGGAGAGGAGAGGGAAACGATTTCTATAAGTTATTAGATTTTTGTGTCGTGTATATGAGCTAGGGTGAGGGTATATTTAAACCAACTAAACCCTACTCAGGATAAGACTTGGAAACCAGAAGTTGAGCCTTATCACAACTCTCTTCTCTTCTCCTTATCTCTTAGAAACGAACTTGGACATTCTCTTAGAACCTTCCATATGGCCGGCTACACTTGGGACCATTTATTTCTATGTATTATCGTTTTTAGACTTTTAGTTTACAATTTAGAAACTTTCGTGAAGTATTAACTACCAACTCTATGTGTTTAAAACTGTTGTGTTGCCCCTTTCTGGCTTACATATTCTAGTAGATTTGTGCCAGTACAAATAAATAATCCAATAGCTCCACTTAGGAGTGGGTGTAGTTGCAATGCCCTATTACTAATGATGAAAACATCTAGCAACACTCACATTCGTTGTTTAAACTAGAAATGTTTGAGAATCAAGTTTAAAACATTCTCAGTAAGCATAGTGATGTATCTCTTGCTTATAATAATTCCCTTTGTTAAAGATACCTTTTAATACCAGGATATGGATCCTAAACTCTTTCCATATAGTTTAACCATTTTGGGATTCTCGTTATAGAACTTACCACAAATAGACCACTAAATGTATCAAGGGATCATCTTTGCATTACTCTTTTGGGTTTTGGCCAAACTATTTATATGAGTTTTTATGGAGAGGCGTAATGGTATTCATTCTGACATATAAGTGGCTGGAACAAATTCTTTGTCGGTACAAGTGTTGTGGAATGCTGATTACATGCACTTTTAATAATAGCCTTTATATCATTCCCTTTTTTAGGTCATCGTTTGACTTTGGAATTAATAAGTGTTTTCCACACCATACCAGAAATCTTATTTGTAATTATCAAGGTCTACGGATGATTAACTAAACATATTTGAAATCTTACTTATTGGCAACGGTTCAAAAAAAGTAATATATTCGAAGGTTGGGGGGTTTCCAATATGCTTATCTTGTGAATAACATATGAGTTTGGCGGGAACATTCATTATTTCAAAAGCATATATCCCAAACTCATATTTTTTGGTGTGACAATATTCCCTATACAATAGGGAAATTATTTAGATGTTAAATTATTCAAAGGATTAAACATACTATTTAGAATAACAATTACTATATGAATGAAAATACAAATACAAGTTTCTTTATTCACTCTGGAAATAATATTGTCTTACAATCCTAATTTTTCCAATCCACTAATAAAACACAATTTTTACTTGAGACTACTAGATGGAAGCATTCCAATATTCTTAGTATATGTTCTGAATGCTTTGGAAAGGCTAATGCTTTAGTAAAAGGATCAGCTAAGTTGTCATTTGTGTGAACTTTTTCTCGCTTTATGTCGCCATATTCAATAACATCACGAAGGTAGTGAACTTTGGCACAAAAATATCTAGCACCTTTAGTGATTCCTGATTCATTAGCTATAACAATTGCTCTAGTATTATCACAATACATATTTATAGGTTCTTCAATTGTGAGAACAATACCCAGCCCAGAAATAATTTTTTTAACCCAAACGGCTTCCTTAGAAGCATCATAAGCAGCAGTATACTCAGCTTCTGCAGATGAAGTTGCGAAGATGCTTTGCTTTGTTCTTTTCCAGTCAACAGCACCTCCGTTTAAAACGAATACATATCCATTCTGAGACTTGAGGTCATCAGCATCCGTCAAATATCTAGCATCAGTGTAGCAAGAAACCCTAAGCTCTTATTTTATATCACCTCCGTAAACAAAAAACATATCCTTAGTATCCCTGAGATACTTCAGAATGTTCTTAACAGTAGTCCAGTAAAGATCTCTTGGATTCTGTTAAAATCGGCTTGCTATGTTCTGAGCAAACGCAACATCAGGGCGAGTACATCTCACAGCATACATAATTGAACCCACAGCCGAGGCATATGGCACATTTTACATGCGCTTCAATTCAGCAGGTGTTGAAGCACCTTATGATTTACTCAGTCTTAGCTTTTCTTGCATGGGGATACTTCCACGTTTGGAATTCTCCATGTGAAATCTCTTTAAGATTTTCTCAATATAAGCACTTTGACACAAACCAATTAACCGTTATGATCTATCTATGTAGATCTTGATTCCAAGAATATATACAGCTTCACCTAAATCTTTCATAGAAAAACACCTTCTAAGGTAGGATTTTATATCTTGTAACATTGGAATGTTGTTTCCCATGATCAATATGTCATCGACATACAAGATTAGGAAAGTGATATTACTCTCACTAGCTTTTAGATATACACATGGCTCGTCACGGTTTTGAGTGAAACCAAATTTCTTTATTTCATCATCAAATCGTTTATTCCATTGCCTTGATGGTTGCTTAAGTCTATAAATGGAATGCTTCAGCTTGCATACTCTGTTTGGATATTTTGGATTGACAAAACCTTCATGTTGCTCCATATAAACCTCTTCAGAGAGATGTCCATTGAGGAAGGTAGTTTTGACATCCATTTGCCAAATCTCATAGTCATAATACGCAGCTATGGCTACAAGAATCCTAATAGCTTTAATGTCTGCAACATGAGAAAAGGTTTCTTCATAATCAACCCTGTAGGTTTGAGTGAAGCCCTTTACTACAAGGCGAGCTTTATAGGTGTGTACAGCACCATCCATGTCAGTCTTCTTTTTGAAGAGCCATTTGCTTCCAATAGTTTTGCCGTTAGGAGGAAGATCAACTAAGTCCCAGACTTCATTATCTTTCATGGATTGCATTTCCACATTCATAGCATTTAACCATTTATAAGACTCAGGGTCCAATAATGCAGCTTTATAGTTAGCGGGTTCACCAAGATCCCTGATTCGTCAATAATATATATATATATATATATATATATAATATATATAAGCAAACACTCAACCAATTACCTTTACACAAGGAATGGTTAAAAGTTCACCAAAATAAAATATATATGTAGCCGGAAGTATGATTCCCGGGCCGTTTTGTCCCAACGAGGCTTAAATGGAAAATCGAAAGACGGATTGATGATTGATGTTTGAATAGGACAAAGTTATGACGGGTTTTCAATTTCTACCAATTAAATATGCAAAAACGATTAAATAAAACCTTAAAACGAAAACTAAATAACTTAAATCCTAAAATGGGCACGAAAAACGAGGGCTAAAAACCTAAATTTTGCAAATTAAACCCTAAAACAAATTTAAAAGCTAAAATAGATTTAAATGACAAATATAAACGAATGTTTAAAAAAAATAGGACTAATAACGAGGTCGTTTGACCCAAAACGAGTCAAGAAAGAACGGGGTCAAGACCGTTCTTTAAAATCAAATTTTTGCAAAATAAACCTTACACGAAAACTTTTTTATTTTTCTACAATAGCATATGAAAATTCCAATTTTTAAAAAAAAGGTTTATATTTTTCTGATTAATATTTTATTTTTTATGATTTTTTAAAGTTTAAAAAGAAAATAAATTATAAAAAATATTAAAACTTTATAAAAAAAATCTGAAAAATTTACACAAAATAGCTAAGGTGACAAGGGTCCTAGGAAAAATGAGCTAGGTCGCTACTGCTTTTCTTATAAGATGTTAAATTAGATTACTGCTTATAAGCTTATTAAGGCAAAAAACCCTTTAAATTCCCCAAAGCGCCCAAGGTCTTTTTATTACAGAAAAGACCCAAGGGCGCAGCGGTAGAGTGTGTAGTGTGTAGAGGGTTGAGAGTGGTAGAGGTCGGGGGTTCGAGTCTTGCTCACCCCCGACTTCCTACTTTCCCCTTTTATTTTATTTTTAAAATTTTTTTTTTTACAAACTTGAAAAGTGCTTATAAATAAGCAAATTTTGTAACTACAAGTTTTTACACAAGCTTATAAATAAGCTGGAAAACGGGCTTAAAGTTGGCAGAATGGCTTATTAGGCTAAGTGTACAATTTTTTTACTAAGACTTAGAATTTTCTAACTAAATAAGCTCAAATAAGCCACAACTAAACTAAATGGGGCCAAGATTGCTTAAGCCCAACCTAATAAGCACAAATGAAAAGCTTAAAGTCAAAAACAAGCAAAGAGAAAAAATGAAATAAGCCAAAGGGCTTATAACTGTTTTGCAAACGGTTGGGACAGCTTTTGGGGCTTAAATTTAAGCCCCTTAAGCTATTTTTAAGGACAAGTAGGGCCCACAGCCTTGGACACTTGCCAATAAGCTTCTTTACGCCCCAAAGAGACTTATTTGCTTGGGAAACAAATTATAAGCACTCAAACAAGTACCTAACTGACGAGCTATAAAAGCAAAGAGCTTAAAGGATAAAATGGCTTATTTTCTTGCTTTTATGTACAAATAAGTAAATTAAAAAAAGTGCAAATAAGCTGACAAAGGTCAGTACTTAGCTATAATGATCAAATAGGCCATTGGGGGGAATCCTTGGAATAAGCCAAATACGCCAAGAGTCTGATGAAAAACTACTCCAGCAGTACAATCATAGAAACGTACGTGAAGTATAGAAACGCACTCTATGTGTCTTAACGTGTGTGCCCCCAATAGGCTCACACATTTCTAGTCGTACATGTGCTATTACAACTAACATATTCCAATAGCTCCTACTTGGGAGTTGGAGTAGCAGACAGCCCATATACCAACGACAGAAACAGCTAGCAACACTCACATTCGTTCTTAAAACTAGAAATGTCTGAGATCAAGTTTCAAAAACATTCTCAGTAGCATGGTTATGTATCTCTTGCTATAATCATCCCTTTGTTACATATACCATTAAACCATGGATATGGATCCTTACTCATTCCATATAGTTTAACCATTTAGATTCTCGTTATAGAACTTTATACAGATATACCAAATGTAATCAAGAATCATCTTGCATTACCCTTTGGGTTCGGCCAAACAATTATCTGATTAATTTTGGAGAGGCGCCAATGGTATCATTCTGCACATATCAAGTGGATGAACAAATTCTTTGTTGAATACGAGTGTTGTGAATGCTACTTCACATCACTTCCAATAATAGTCTTTATAACTACCATTTTCAGGGCATCGTTTGACTTAAAATTAAAAAGTGATATCCACACATACCAGAACTTGTTTGTATTCTCAAGTCTATGGATGACTTAACCAACCATATTCGAAAACTTACTCATGCCAACATATACAAAAGTAACTATTCGAAGGTTGGGGTGTCCAATATGCATCCCTGGTGAATAACATATGAGTTTGGCGGGAACCATTCATATATTCAAAGAATATAACCAACACTCACATTTGCCTTATGTAACAATACTCCCATATTGTTAACCGACAATGGACATATTTAGAATGATAAATCATTCAAGGATTAAACATGCAAATATAGGATACTAATTATTATATGAATGAAAACAAATACCAAGTATCTTTATTCATCAGAAAATATAAAATTGTCTTACAATCCCAATTATCCAAATACTAATAAAACACAGATTTACATGAGACTACTAGCTGGAAGCATTCTAATATTCCTAGTATATTCTTAATGCTTTGGAAAGGCTAATGCTTTAGTAAAAGGATTAGCTAAGTTGTCATCTGTGTAAACTTTTTCTAACTTTATGTCGCCATATTCAATAACTTCACGAAGGTAGTGAACTTTGGCATGAAAATGTCTAGCACCTTTAGTGATTCCTGATTCATTAGCTATAGTAATTGATCCAGTATTATCACAATACATATTTATGGGTTCTTCAATTATGGGAACAACACCCAGCCCAGAAATGAATTTTCTAACCCAAACGGCTTCCTTAGAAGCATCATAAGCAGCAATATACTCAGCTTCTGCAGATGAAGTTGCGAAGATGCTTTGCTTTGTACTCTTCCAGTCAACATCACCTCCATTTAAAATGAATACATATCCAGTCTGAGATTTGAGGTCATCAGTATCCGTCAGATATCCAATATCAGTGTAGCAAGAAACCCTGAGCTCTCGTTTTATATCACCTCCGTAAACAAGAAACATATCCTTAGTATTCCTGAGATACTTCAGAATGTTCTTAACAGTAGTCCAGTGAAGATCACCTAGATTCTATTGAAATCAGCTTGTTATGTTCTGAGCGAACGCAACATCAGGGAGAGTACATCTCACATCATACATAACAAAACCCACAACCGAGGCATATGGCACATTCTGCATGTGCTTTAATTCAACAGGTGTTGAAGCACCTTGTGATTTACTCAGTCTTAGTTTTTCCTGCATGGGGATACTTTCACGTTTGGAATTCTCCATGTGAAATCTCTTTAAGATTTTCTCAATATAAGCACTTTGACACAAACCAATTAACCGTCGTGATCTATCTCTGTAGATTTTGATTCCAATAATATATGCAGCTTCACCTAAATCTTTCATAGCAAAACACCTTCCAAGGTAGGATTTTACATCTTGTAACATTGGAATGTTGTTTCCTAGGATTAATATATCATCGACATACAAGATTAGGAAAGTGACATTACTCCCACTAGCTTTAAGATATACACATGGCTCATCATGATTTTGAGTGAAACCAAATTTCTTTATTTCATCATCAAATCGTTTATTCTATTGCCTTGATGCTTGCTTAAGTCCATAAATGGAATGCTTAAGCTTGCATACTCGGTTTGGATATTTTGGATTGACAAAACCTTCAGGTTGCTCCATATAGACCTCTCCTAAGAGATGTCCATTAAGGAAGGCAGTTTTGACATCTATTTGCCAAATCTCATAGTCATAATATGTGGCTATGGCTATAAGAATCCTAATAGATCTAATGTCTGCAACTGGAGAGAATGTTTCTTCTTAATCAACCCCATAGGTTTGAGTGAAGCCCTTTGCTACAAGACGAGCTTTAAAGGTGTGTACAACTCCATCTATGTCGGTCTTCTTTTTGAAGAGCCATTTGCTGCCAACGGTTTTGCCGTTTGGAGGATGATCAACTAAGTCTTAAACTTCGTTATCTTTCATGGATTACATTTCCACATTCATAGCATTCAGCTATTTATCAGACTCAGGGTCCAATAATGCAGCTTTATAGTTAGCGGGTTCACCAAGATCCCCTAATTCATGTTCCTCAGCATCGATGTATAAGCACATACGATTTGGGGCATTTCGTGTCCATGTGGACCTACGAATGGGAATGATATCACTTTGAGGTTCATCTATTTCTAGATCATCCTCTTCATGATTTAAGCTAGTGTCTATAGAAGGATGCGTATCTTCTTCTTGAATAATTTCAAGATCTTCTAAACTCCCACTTGCTTCTTGAGTTATAAGGCTATTCTCTAGGAATTCAGCATTCCGAGCAACAAGTACTTTGTTCTCGGGTGGGTAGTAGAAACAATAACCCATTGTTTCCTTTGGGTATCCTACAAAGATACACTTAATAGATATGGGTTCTAACTTGTCAGGCTTGGTAAGAGTATCTCGCTTAACAAGTGCCTCACAACCCTAGACTTTTAAGTAAGACAGCTTAGGGGCTTGCCCATGCCATACTTCGTATGGTATCTTTTCAACCTTCTTAGTTGGAACCATATTGAGAATGCGTGCAGCAGTCTCAAGGGCATAATCCCAAAAGGAGTTTGGAAGAGTTGTTTGACTCATCATGGAGCAAATCATATCTAGTAGGGTTCTATTTCTCCTCTCTGACACACCATTATGTTGTGGCATGTAAGGAGGAGTACGATGGGCGATTATCCCATGCTCTTTAGATGATCTAAAAAATCTTGACTCATATACTCGCCCCTACGATTAGAACGTAGCGATTTTATGGTCTTTTCGAGTTGATTTTCTACTTCCTTTTGAAGCACTTTGAAAGTTTCAAACACTTCATGTTTATGCTTTAACAAGTAAACATAACCATAACGACTAAAGTCGTCAGTAAAAGTAACGAAGTAGCTAGCTCCTTGCCTTGACACGGTTCTAAATGGGCCACATACATCGGTGTGTATTAGTACAAGTAGATCTTTATCCCTTTCCACTTGATGTGTGTAAGGTTTTTGTGCCATCTTTCTAGACATGCAAGAGACGCAATTTTCAAAATCCCTAAGGTCAGTTGAGTTAATAAGTCCATCGTGTTGCAACTTCTCAATGTGTTTCTTGCTTATGTGTCCAAGACGACAGTGCCACAAGAGAGCAGAGTCCAAGTTTAGCTTGGCTCTTTTGTTGCTTACAACATACATAGAACAATCAATTGCATTAGAATTAGAAAAATCAATTTCAAAAATACCATCCCTTGGAACAACACTAAAATAAACCAAATTATTCCTAGAAACTGGAATTGCATTATCCACGAAACGGTTAACATAACCATCGTCATACAATTGGGAAACTGAAATGATTCCTCTAGTAATAAAGGGAGCATAATGACAATTATTCAAAACAATAAATAATCCGCTGGGGAGACATAAATGATAAGTTCTAATCGCTTCAACGGCTGCACACTGACCATTGCCCACGTACAAGCTTAAAGCTCCTGGATTCAGTTTCCTACTTCCCATGAGACCCTGAGTTGTATTACAGATGTGAGTGCCATAACCAGTGTCATAAACCCAAGATTTGTTAGGAAAAGTATAGAGTTCTATAGTGAAGATACCTGAACCGCTAACTCCTTGAGATAGCTTCTTATTCTTCAGCAACTCGGCTAAATACTGAGGACAGTTCCTCTTCCAATGACCTATATCACCGCATTGATGATAGATTGAGTCCTTAGCTGGTTTTCCCTCTTTGGTGGAGGGGGAATCTTGGGTTTAGGAGCATAAGCAATCTTATTTTTTCCCTTCCCTTGATTTTGGCCCCTAGTAGCCAACTGCGGTTTCTTTTGCTTGTTGTTCTTTTTCTGGACTTTGCCTGCTTGAATTACATAAAGTGCAGGATCTTTCTTGGTCAGAGTTTGCTCATGTAGCTTCAGCATAGTATGCAACTCATTAACCGTCTTCCCCATGTTGTGCATATTATAGTTCTGCACAACACTGTCAAATTCCTTGCGCAAAGAGATCAAAATGAGACTCACTCCAAGGTTAAGAGACACGGGGTAGCCTAGGTACTCAAGATTGTCTATATAGCTCTTCATTTTGAGAACGTAAGAGCTTACAGACTGCCCCTCTTCCTGTTTGCAAGAGTGAAAGTCTCTCACAGTCTGAAGAAGCTCATGCTCTGCTTGTTGAGCAAACAGAGTTTTTAACTCCTGCAACATGTCATAAGCACTAAGGTTTTCTAGATTTTGTTGGATATCTGGTTCCATAGTCATGAGCATGAGTCCAGCAATTTCTTTGATCCTTTAACCCATGCAGTGTGAGCTGCAAGGGCTTCTAGAGCAACTTGCTGACCAGCTTGAGCTGGGACAGGAGCAGGAGGAATTGGCTGCTCTATGTAATCCAACTTATCCTCAACTGATAGTACAATCTTAAGTTGTCTGTACCAGTCAATAAGTTGGGTCCAGTTAGTTTTTGTTTCTCGAATAAACCCTTAAAAACCGAATTGTTAACTACGAAGGTAGTCATCTACAATAAGAAAAAGTTCAAATAAATAGTATTGTCAATAATTAAATTCGTAAAAGAATTAACTACCCAATTAATTACTAATAAGACTAAGATCCAACTTGACCTCCCACTTATTACCGGATGTCTGACCAACGTGTAAACAAGTAGGGCAAAAGGTAAGCGACGAACGTTAATTGCATAGAATGCAACTCTTAGTTTTATGAGACTTATGACATTAGTAAATCTTATAGCAATGTCAAATGCATATTTTGTCTCATCTCATGCCTCGGGTCCGAGGTTTGACCAGGTAACTCGATTTAAGTCGACAAAAAAAGAACGTGCGAAAATTGACATAGATCTGACCTATGAAAAAATTCGCCATGGGTTGGAGAGGCCATAAGGTCTGACCAGAGAGGTCAAACCAAGTGCACGTGTTCGTAATTTTAGTTGGCAGACTTAAAATTTCACATAGGGGTATACACATAAATGTGACAAAATCGTGTACAAGAAACGTGCAAAACATCTTGTAGCACAAGTTAAGAAAACATTTTGTTAACCTTTTTGGTATAGACATCATTTTGTCAAATGTTCTCGGTAGCTCAATTTTGGACGCACAAAGAAGCGGAGAAACAGGTCAGCGTAAAGCGTATTAAAAACCTGACTTCTTTTGGGGAGCCTAAGCAACACGCCTTAAACTTCTCTTTTAGTTTGTCCATAATGGGTGAGCCGTACTTTTAATAGACTAATGATGTATTAATGTTAAGAAAAACCCTTTGTTAACATTAGTTTTATATATGCCAATATCACGGGAAGCATTACAAATTGATCAAACCCTATATTGTACTTCTGCATGTGTCCGAAGACACAAGCTATTCCAATAATTCCCTCATATGCCGAAACATGTAGTGGGGCAGAAGAAGATTAAAGATCAATTTAACCCTAGAAGTTTACTAAAACCATGGTCAATTAAGCCATGGTGCAATAGTGATTCATCATATGATTAAAGCATATTAAAACTAATATTTCACAAGAAATCAAATTTCATAGTTTAATGTCCGTATTAAATTTGTCCAAAAACCCCAGTTTCACAAATAACACATAATTGGTCACAAGGAGTATGATTACGTGTATAATATCAGACATGTTCAAACCAAATTTCTCTTTAAGTATTAGATCGTTTTTAGAGTTTCATAAAGTCCATTTGCAAATATTGAGCAATCACATGGCATATCACATATAAGCAATTAAAACAGACAGAAAAATAGAGTAGAAGTGAAGACAGACTCTTAGATTGAAAGCAGTAAATCATATAATGCCTCGAGTTCTCAAAAGAGTTTTCCTCAAACGAAGAACCAAAAGACTCACTAGGTTTTCTGCTAAAGTGCCTAGATCGCCACATCCATCATATAGCATGATTGCGTAAGTCTTAAGGCCGAGATAAAGATTAGAATAACATAGCAGCTTAATTAACTATTAATTTTTAAAATATTCTTCTTATTAACAAGTGATATTAGTTTAGTTCTAGGTCTTTATTTATTTTTTATGGAAAGAATTGCATGTTGTTGCCATAATTTTCCAATAAAACAATAAATAAACGTTTTCTCATGCAGCCCTAGCGTGTTTAATTCGTGTGTAACCCATAAACACCAAACGAGGATGACTCGTGATGCCACTGTTGGGATTTAACAACTAGTTAACCAATAACTACGAGTACGCAACAGATATGGATCTAGTTTGGCACATATGATTAACATACAATAAACATAAAAGAGTATGAGAAAACTAACCATTGTTGAATGTCTTGAACAAATCAAACGAGAACTAAAACTTTGAAACTAGTGGATACGTTCCCACCTCTACGGATGCTCACACAAACACATCAACCAAGTACGCCCGGATGCTAGCCTTGCTTCATGTATTACCCAAAAAACTATTGTTATACCTTACTTCTAGGCTTGAGTACCAAAACAAGCCCTAGTTGCTTTACCGAAAATCAGAGAACCGAAAATGGATTCTGACCTAATTTGGTTGTACCGAAAATCACCAAAAACAAACCTACTTGTTTCTATCAGTTGTCACACTTTGAGAACCTGTAAACCAACTCTTGTACACCTGCTGGAACAATTTTGGGATCGAATCACACCTTACAATCCCTCTTGGGGATCACCGAAAATCAGCAGTAAAAGGGTTAGCCAAAAATCAAAAAACCTAGTTAGGGTTTTGATTTGATCTGCTGTATTATTGAGAGGATAGAGAGGAACAAATTTTTGGAGGTTATTATGGTTTGTGATATCCAGGGAATGAGCTAGGGGTGATGGCTTATATAGCCTTCAAACCCTAGTTATAGTTTAACTAGGAAACTACTCTCCTAAGCTTATCACAACACCTCCTTTCTCCTTATCTCTATGTCCAACGAACCTAGACACTCTCTTAGAACCTTCTAGGTGGCCGGCTACCAATTAGGCTCCATAAGGTTCTTGTCTCGTTGTTTTTGGTCCTTTGGTTTACAATAGAAACGTACGTGAAGTATAGAATAGCACTTTATGTGTCTTAACGTGTGTGCCCCCAATAGGCTCACATATTTCTAGTCGTACACGTGTTATTCCAACTAACATATTCCAATAATGCTTGTCGAGCTTTCGGATTTCGACTTAACTTCTACGGGTTTTTTTTGTTGTCAAAAATCGACTTCCAATGATCAAGTTTCTGGTTTAATCGCCCGTGTCACCAGATTATACTACAATGCTCAAATGAATAATTCATGGAAATTCGTATTCATGTTTGGAAAGTAAGAATGTTAGAATTATTTAATAACACAATTTTAGAGAATAAAAATAAGGGTTTTGCTAACCATAAGGTTGTGCTTAAGCTTTCCATGTATAAAAAAATCACCATTTAATTAACAACAAATATTCCATGTTTAACGATACTTTCTATAATTACAATCATTAAATATGTATAAATATGAAAATAATGAGTTCATTAAATGTTATTTCACACAAAAGATAAGGCTTAAACCCAACT
Organism: Tanacetum coccineum; assembly: GCA_026074375.1. NCBI lineage: Eukaryota > Viridiplantae > Streptophyta > Magnoliopsida > Asterales > Asteraceae > Tanacetum > Tanacetum coccineum. Next base: position 30,896 of record BQNB010030724.1, on the reverse strand, counting down.
CATAAGGTTGCGGTTAGCAAAACCCAATAAGTAATAGTATCCCCTCTTAGTATTGCAGTCACTCATTTATTACTAGGACCAACCTAAACGAGTCTCCCTGAGGTTACAGGGTTGCCATCATGGCTGAACGTAATGCAAAGGTCGACCAAGGTCGGTCGTCCCACGTGTTTATTCAATTCGGTCGGTCTTCCCACTACTTGACCTAATGGCAGACGCGTCCCCCCTAGACTTTTTCATTTATTGGGTCGGTCACAAGACCGAGTAAATGGTTTTGGTTCCATTTCAAAATTTCTAGCCGTTTAGTTTTATAAAAAAAAAATTACCCCATTTTTTCCACTATAAATTCAACCTATTTCTACTCATTTTTCACACAATATTTCTTACAATTTATACTACAAAACTCAAACAATGTCTAACAAAAATAAAACACCCAAATCCCGACGTCAACAAACCGTTCCAACAAATACCGACCCTAACTTTATGTTACACGGTCAATCCCCACCGGTTCATTTTACTCACGGCGGAATCCAATACCTTTCCCCACCAAATCCGTATTCCGTTCCTTGGTATACCCAACAAGCGCAAAATCAAATTTATCGTCCACAACGAGCATCACCGCCGCCAAGCCAATCTTCTCCGATCCCGGCTTTTAATCTTGACGATGACAATTTCGAACCTTTATGGGCTTCCGCTTCTCAACCGTTCCAACCCTATTCGGAAGGTCCATCCCAACCGGTTGAAAACGACTCTCCCGTCGAGGAAGTTGAGCCCGTGCAACCAAAACGAAAATATACAAGAAGATCAAAACCTACCAAGAAGAATGACAAAGAGTTCGTCGAACCGTGGACCATTGAGGAGGAGATAGCTTTGTGTAAAGCTTTCGTAGCGAAGTCGGAGGATAGCGTCCAAGGAAATGGCAAAAAAGCGGCAGGGTTTTGGAGGGAAGTAGCTGAGCGCTTTCACGAAGAAATGGGCGAAGACAAAAGAAGCTACGATTCTGTTAACTGCAAATGGAAAAATAGGATTCGTCCTAAGGTTAGTCAATTTTGTGAGATTTATAATAGTGTCCGAGATAGGCACCAAAGTGGGTCATGTGATAATACTGTCTATCAAGAAGCCGAGCTCGAGTATCGTACTATTTACAATGCTCCTTTTACATTGACTGAATGTTGGAAGATTTTGAAAGACCATCCTAAATGGAAAAAGGTTGAAATGCCAAAGTTTTATAAATCCAAACAATCATCTTCCAAAAAATCGAGGACATCAGAAAATACGTCACAAGGAAATTCGGATTCAGCACACATTGGCGTGAATCTAAACGATGAAGCAGCTGATTCAGAGGATGTAGAAGCTCAAGAGGTTCCTGCACCAATTGGCCGAGACCGGGCTAAGAAGAAAGGATCATCATCTGGTGCTCGTTCGGAAACTTCAATTGCAGATGATCCTAGTCTTGTTGACGCGTTGCTTAGTAAATTTACAATGGCTGCAACGTCGTTTTTACGCAGCGGAAGGAGTCCTCCTCTGAGTATTTACGAATTAAAGAGCGTGAATTGGAACTGGAAGAACGGAAGCGCCAGTAGCAAGGAGAATTGGAGAGACTGAGAATTGCACAACGTGATAAAGAATTAGACCTCCAACAAAAAATGTTCGAATTTCAGCAACAACAAAAATTCGAGGAGGACCTCAAGTATTACAATGAAGATCATGATCATTTAACTGGCAGAGCTTTATCTACGGCGTTGTTTTTGAAGAAAAAAATCAAGGAGCGTTGGAATTTAGACTATTAGTTTTTAGTTTCCGTATTTTAATTTCAGTATTTGTATTTCCGTATTTTAATTTCAGTATTTGTATTTCGTATTTTAATTTCCGTATTTTAATTTCAGTATTTGTATTTGTAATGTTTTAATTATTTATTAATGTAATGTTTTAAAAAAAAATTGTTCGGTGTCCTCTGCGGTCACCACTACGTGTGTTTGGTCACTGTGTGGTCTAAGAGAGAGAAAACTGAGTTGGCGCTGACGTGACAGTGTCCTCTGCGGTCACCACTACATTCAGTCCACGCGTTCTCTATGAGCCGGCAACCAAACGTTGCTCTAATCCTTTACTAGCAGTACCGCTTATCATAGAATAAAATAATGTATAATCATATTTACAAATCGTATGTATAATTTCTATGTAGAATAATGTTTAACTTAACACACAACAACCATTGCAATGTCTTCTATTTAGACAAACATTTAATTTAGAGTAAATTACAAACTTCGTTTTTATGGTTTTTTCACACAATAACACTTTTCTTTCCTTTTTTCAAAATAATTATGTGAGCCGGCAAATCTTGCATGTTTGGTCCTTAGTTTTAACCGGCGTTAAATGGATTTCGTTAGCAGTTACACGTTAGCCCTTTTGGCCAACGATCGTTGCAGCTTCTATACTTTATAATAACGGCTGTTTATGATTTAAAATTTTCGGTTCATTTAAAGTTTTTTGATTTTTTATATACGTTTTTATATACGTACATATAAAAAATATACGTTTTTATATACGTTATTATACATGTACATATATACTTTTTATACATTTTATACGTTCTTATACACTTTTTATACGCTTTTATATATATTTTATATACATATCTATAAAACATACATATACATTTTTATATACGTTTTTATACACGTTCTTATATACTTTTTATACGTTTTTATATATGTTCTTATATACTTTTAATATAATTTTATACGCTTTTATATACGTTTTTATACATGTTTTATATACTTTTATACGTTTTGATATGCGTTTTTGTGTACATTTGTATATACGTTTTGTTATACGTTTTTATACATGTTCATATATACTTTTTATACGTTTTGTTAGCCTCAAAATATTGAGTCGAACATGAAGTTCGTTCATTATGTATTTAAGTCTCGGTCAATCAATTAGTTAACGTTGTAATAGGAAAGTATCGGGAATCGGGCTCGATAGTTAATCTAATATTGTATATGTTTCGGGTTTAATCCCAAGCAAAACCCGAGCCCGGGTCCTAGTCAAATATCCCGAACGTCACTTAATGTGTCGGGGTATATAAATAACTTTTCCACCTAGGAAAAGGAAGTTGATTTTGATTTATAATATTTCACTTTTCTATATTCTCTCTCAACTCTCTCTCTCTCTTCTTTTTCTCTCTAGAAATCAACTCTCTTTCTCTTTTCTTGATCGATTCGTGATTCGTTATATGAAGTGGAAGTGTTAATCGGGATCCTACAATTGGTATCAGAGCATAAGGGGAATCCGTGTTGTTTATCTACTAATTATTGTGGTTAAAGAAGCTCACTTTGGTAAAGTGTGAAAGTGTGTGTTTTCTCTCTACAAAAACACACATCTTCCATCCTTTTCCTTTTCTCTCTAATTCAATGGCTACTTTTCTTTTCCATTTTACCAACCCTCCGGATCTCGTGTTATAAAGGTGATCTTGTGTGGTCCAATGCGGGTTGCAAGCATAAATGGGAAGAAATATATTCTGGTGATTGTTGATGACTATTCAAGATACAATTGGACTCTTTTTCTACGATCCAAGGATTGAAAACTCAAGAGTTTCAAAGACTTTTCACGATAGATTCAACGCAATCTTCAGCTACAAGTTATTAGTTGTGTCCGTAATGACGGATGCACAGAGTTCTTGAACAAGGACAATCCATGCTTATTTCAAAGTAGAAGGGCATTGACATCCAGACTTCCACTCCATCGTACACCTCTTGAACAGAACGACCGTTGTCGAAAGACGGGAACCGACACTATTAATTGAGGCTGCATCGAACATTGCTCTACAGATTCTAAGCTTCCATTATTAATTTTGGGTGAAGCAGTTGCAACCGCAACTACATTGTTACTCAGAACAAATCAATTCTATTCGTCCCATGGAAAAAGGGCGTCGATTAACATCATTAATGACAGGGAAACTTCAATAAAAACATCTTCAAAATCTTGGTTGCCATTGTGTTACATTAACTAGAGATCGTGGAAAATTTGGATAAGATGAAAGAAAAAGGGAATTCATGTGTCATGGTGGGATATTTACTCAGGTCGAAGGGATATGTGTTTACAATAAGAGACAACTTAATAGTTGAGTCCATTCTTACAAGTTTGATGGAAATCAAAGAAATGATGTCTGATCACAACAGTTAAGACCTCGCACCACAACGACAAGAGATGTTCTGTTGAAATTGTTCTTCATGCCTCGTTCCGCTAGGTACACAAAACGGCGTCAGATTTTTGACAACTCTGACCCCGTACCCCAAGAAAAAAATATTGTTCCTACAACAAAAAAGACGGATTCGTCACATCAAGGGTTGATTTTTTCTTCATCCTTTACTTGAAGGAATATTACATCTAGCACTACGGTCTTGCTGAGGAACAACAATCGAACAAGCACTGATGGCGTTTCCAAGAAGCTGAATTTATCAATCCTTTTTGTACACGGGTACAAGAAATTGGTGAGCCTTCCCAAGCAACATTGATAATACCGATGTGCAATTCATTTCGACCACAAAGTCATGATTATGATGGACCAGGATCATCATTAGAACAAGTTCGTGGGAAATCCATAAACCATGCCAGTTCAAACAAGCTGACGACAACTTGTCACAGGATCCTGAAATGATATATGTTCGCGCTCAGAGGTGAGTTTTGTTGAACCGTAAGAACATTAAGGAGGCCAATGACTGATTTGCATGGATCAAAGCAATGCAGGATGAACTTCATCGGTTCGACAGACGAAAAGTCGTGGGAACTGTCGACAAAACCATTTGGCAAGATGATTGTAAGCTAAAGTGGTTATGGAAAGAAACAAAGGCAGGATGGAAGATCAGATGTAATTCGCAACAAAGCAGACTTGTTGCTAAAGGTTGTGCTCAGGAAAAGGGTATTGATTTCGAAGAATCATTTGCACCAGTTGCTTGCTTGGAGGCAGTTCGGATTTTCGTTGCCCACGCAGCACACAAGTCTTTTCATTCTATCAATGGACGTGGGAAAACGGCTACATTTCCATAATGGTGTCCACTAAGGAGGAGGGTTATGTTGCTCAGCGGAACAGGGTTCGTTGATCCAGGATCATCCAGAAAAAGTATACCTTCTCAGGAAGCTGTGGAGGGATTAAAGCAAGCTCCAAGAGCCTATGATATAATGAAAGCTTTCCATACCTTCTGATGTCCAAAGGCTTTACTAAGGTATAAATTGGACCCAACGTTATTCAAGATAAAAGACGGGGAGGATATTATATTGTGCAAATTTCGTTGATGACATAATTTTTAGGTCTACAAACCCTAAATATTCAAAAAGATTTGAAAAGTTAATGCATAGTAGATTTGAAATGTCCTTAATGGGGTAGATGAAATTTTTTTTAGGAATAAAGATCCAAAAGTCACTTAAATTGTATTTTTATCAATCAGGCCAAGTAGTAAGCTTTAGAAATTCTGAAAAAAAGCATACTTATGGACAATTATCCACTACATTGGAACACCATTGGCTTATAAAAACCAAATAGGTGTAGATTTGAGTGAGAAAACCCGTAGTAACCCCTTTGATTACTATTGTGGTTATATGGGTATCTCATGTACTTGACATTAGATAGACCAGATAGTGCAAGCAGTATGATATTGTGCACGTTATCATGCATGGACCAAACACAAAAGAGGGGGTGGGGGGGGGGGGAGGGGGGGTGGGATCCTAATGGAGGTTAAAGAATATTTAAATACCTAAAGGGTACCATTGACATGAGACTCTGGATCCAAAAGGATTCTGGCTTTGACTAAACAGCATTTTCAGACGCTGATCATGTCCGGATGCCTTGATACTGGAAAAAAGCACTTCTGGTGGGATACAGTTCCTTGGTGATTAAAATAGGAAGTTGGATGTCAAAGAAAACAAAACTGCACTGCAATGTTTCAGCAGAGGCAGAGTACGTGGGCGTTATCTGCAAGTTGTGCCATAGTAATTGTGGATGAGGACACAGCTTCAAGATTATGGCTTCAACTACAACAAAATACCGTTGTACTGCGACTCTCAGTCAGCCATAGCAATATCATGCAACCCCGTACAACATTCGCGAACAAAGCACATCCATACTCGGTATCATTTCATAAAGGAACAGGTTGAAAATGGTATAATTGAATTATATTTTGTCAGAACTGAATACCAATTAGCTGACATGTTTACGAAAGCCCTTCTTGAGGATCGGTTTAAGTATCTTGTCAGAAGGATTGGTATGAGATGTTTGACTCCAGCTGATCTGGAGGTTCTGACAAATGAGACTGCTTGATATCATCATCAAACATCACCATGTAAATATTTTTGAGAAAAGCAAAATACAAAAATATAAAACTTCAAAAAGAAAATACAAAATCAGAAAAATAGAAAATTTCCAAAAAGATTCTTCTCGACATGTCTCTTGGAATCGATAACATTTACGTGCTTAGAAATGTCGATTAACATTGACACGGGTGTGTAAATGAAGTTCGAGCGAGAGTTGCAAATAGTTTCAAAACATGTCATTTCTAATTTTCTAAATGGCTTATGTGCAAAATATCAGTTACTATAAACTAACTTTACAATAAAGGATTGGTTTATAACTTATCCTCAACAACGAGAAAATTAATGTTTATCGTCTTGAGTTGTTCTAAAAGACATTCAATATTTTTTAGCTCAGGAAAAAAGGAGAGTGTACGTTTCAGTGCACTTATCCTCAGCGTTAGAAGAGAAGTCTTCTAACATGATGTTTTTAAAAAAAGTTGAAACAATTTTTCAAGAACTTCTCGATGACTAATTCATAATCATTTCAATAAATTGTGTGTTCAACACTCCAACCCTCACAATGTTTCCAACAGAACAACAATTTTCTAATTGGTCCTATTTTGAATGGGGAGTTTTTTCGAAAAACAAAGTTTTTATGTTCTTGGTATTACATAAACATCAGACAATTCTTTATCGTATTCAAACATTATCAAAATGTTCCAAACATTCATGCATGATATTATTTTTTCTCCCACGGAATTTTCAAAGAACATATTTCTAATCACAAGGTATTTCAAAAAACTAAGTGTTAATTATTTAAAAATAAGGGGAGGAGAAAATGTATTTAAAATATGATACTAATCGACCTCAATGTGCTGGAATAGTAAGCAAATGTTTTATGGTTCTGTTCTTATACTTCCAACAACATCTTAATTTCTCGACGATTCTGAAGTTCATAGTGTGGTGTAGGTCTGGAATCAATGCTTTGATCAACAGAACAGGGAGGATCTACCCAAGGATAATCCAAAGTTAGAAATAGCAGTCCTTAGGTATGATGGAGATGAATGTATATGGGAATAAGTGGTACTATGATTGAGCTACACGGAACAAAAACATCAAGGTGTTAGTATGAGTCTTGGTAAGCAGTGAAGGCAGTTTGTTTGAAGAATGAAAAAGATATGCTCATGGATAATGTGTGTAAACAATAAAGACCTCCATTAAAACTTAAAGCAAAAACTGTGGTCAATACATATGCTGTCAGAATCACATGTTGATTGCTGACATTGAAACGACATCATGGACCCAGTGATGCAATGCACAACTCCCCAGCCATTCGGAGTTTCTCCTCAACGAAATTGTCTCATTTGTCATGGTGTTACAGTTATCTATTGAATATCTATTCCGAGATCGTTGATATTGAATAGGTGGCAATATGCTCCAGCCTCCGAGTACTAAAACCAAAATGCACTAATCGAGTCTAGAGCCAAGAGATCAATAAAAATCTCGTTAGGACACATTCCATTTCAAACACTTGTTTGAACATCATCAAGTTTACAAGCTTATATTTAACAAGAGTCACTACGCCAAAAATATCATTGTGATATTTGCCAGAACATCCGAGTGATACTAATGTATTCACAATGAAGATGGAAATCCTGCTTGAGCCAGCATCAAACAAGCTCTTGGTATGTGACTTGCGAGATTCTATATGAATCAAACTTGTGACAACTGGATATCGATTTGGTCCAGTAAATGAATTGACGGTTGATGAATTTTGATAAAAGATTAAAAACTCTCCGATTCGTTCTCATGTGTTACAATAACGCTTTTACAATGAAGTATTACGTCGATTGATTTCAAATCAATTTTCTCGCTTAGCACTAACGTAAAACCGTGCAGGTTTAAACGGTGATGACGCATTATTCAATCAACAAGGCGATTCTTTACCACTATATTCATGCTCATTCTACAAAGTACATCTATCATTGAAGCTCAGATTTAAAGACAAAGACTTCCGCCAAACTCTGATTTGAAGGCTTTCTAGATGAGGCACAGTATGAGAATGTTGTCAAAGACTCACGATCGCACCATGATGGCATAAAGATAAAGACAATGACAAAGGCTCAAAGTCAAGATGGCAAAGCATGATGGAAATAGGCCTACAAATAAGAACAAAGGAGAAAGACCAAGACCAATGTGTGCTTAACGTCAAAAGCAATCTCATTGATCTCTATGAAGGATTGTAGTGTTGTCTTCAATGCAACTCACTTGGGGAGATTGTTAGCCTCAAAATATTGAGTCGAACATGAAGTTCGTTCATTATGTATTTAAGTCTCGGTCAATCAATTAGTTAACGTTGTAATAAGAAAGTATTGGGAATCGGGCTCGATAGTTAATCTAATATTGTATATGTTTCGGGTTTAATCCCAAGCAAAACCCGAGCCCGGGTCCTAGTCAAATATCCCGAACGTCACTTAATGTGTCGGGGTATATAAATAACTTTTCCACCTAGGAAAAGGAAGTTGATTTCATTTATAATATTTCACTTTTCTATATTCTCTCTCAACTCTCTCTCTCTCTTCTTTCTCTCTCTAGAAATCAACTCTCTTTCTCTTTTCTGATGATTCGTGTTGATTCAGTTTTATGAAGTGGAAGTGTTAATCGGGATCCTACACGTTTTGATATAAATTTTTGTATACTTTTTATATACATTTTTATACACGTTCTTATATACTTTTTAAGTGTTTTTATATACGTTTTTGTATAGGTTTTTATACACGTTATTATATACTTCTTATATGTTTTATATTCATTTTTGGATACGTTTTTATATATGTTTTGTATACGTTCTTATATACGTATTTATATATGTTTTTTATATACGTTTACTTTTATACGTTTTTATGTTTTTACATACGTTTTAATATACGTTTTTATATAAAAACGTATAAAAAAGTATATAAAAACGTATATAAAAGTATAAAAGAAAGTTTAAAAAATCATAAATAAAAACGTATAAAAATTATATTAAAAACATATAAAAAGTATATAAAACGTATCTAAAACGTATAAATGGTATATAAAAATATATAGATGCGTATATAAAAACGTATATAGAACCGTATGTAAAAGTATATAAAACATATAAAAAACTTACATAAAAACGTATATAAAAGCGTATAAAATGTGTATGATGCATATAAAAACGTATAAAGAAGTATATAAAAACGTATATACTAAGTCTAGAAAAACGTATATAAAAGCGTATATACAATATATAAGAACGTATAAAAACGTATATGGAAATGTATAAAAAGTGTATAAGAACGTTTGTAAAAACGTATATAAAACATATTTGTTTTTATACATGCGTATATAGTAGCGTATAAAAAAAACGTAACGTACGATGTTTTTTTAAAAACGGATATAAACAATCGAAAAACTTTAAATTAACCGAAAATTTTAAATTATAAATAGCCGTTAGCATAAAGGATAGACGCTACAAAGGTCGTTGGCCAAAAGGGCTAACATGTAACTGCTGATGGAATCCACTTAACGGCAGAAGACCAAACATGCAATATTTGACAACCACAAATACGTCTCACGTAATTATTTTGAAAAAAAAGGAGGAAAGGTGATACTCTGTGTAAACCACAAGGACAAAGCTTGTAATTTACTCTTTATAGAAAAATAATATTTTTTCTTACAACTAGTGCTTACAAGTCTTTCTACGTACATGATTGTCACAAGTGAAAAGATCAATGACCTAAATTAAAAGAAAGAATTAATGCATGACATATATGTTTTGTGATTGTGTGGTTAGGATAATGAGTAGAAAGATTATATAAAAGGATATAACAATGTTAGTTGTTATGAATAATTCAAATAATTATAAGTTCGTTGTTATTGATAATGATAGTTTCAGCCAATAGTGTAAAGAAGACTAAAGTTTAGAAAGTGTGGCTATTCACACGTCCCTTAAATTACAATTTTAAGGGTTTGTTTGTTTAGTTTTTTTTATAAGTCTTGTAAAATTAAAATGTCTGTATAAATATATGTTGTCTGTTTGTATATGTATATATAACTGTTTGTTTTGTGTGCTGAATAGAGTGTCTTAATTAAATAAAATTACTTTTATACCTTAAAAACAAGTCACGTGGAATTATAAGAGAAGAAGTGAGAGGGTTATTATGTAAAATTATGATTTAAGTCATGGACTTAATATGGAGACCCTCCCCCTCCTGGCTTTTTTTAAAAAGTCCTTTGTTAATTAAGCACAAAACAAACAAGTTTTTAGTAACTTAATTAATTTACTAATTTTTCAATTAGGAAGTCTTTATCAAACACTACTTAAGTTAACAAATTTTTTTAAATAGTTTTTATATATTTTTAAAGAGTAAAAAATTAATACTTTAAAACAACGAAAAAATAATAGATTTTGTAGTATTTTTTCAGAAGGTTGAATCAACGACGAAATCACAACTTTGTACACTCGTGGATGTCAACTGATCATTCATCAAAGACCAGACTCTGGTAATGTCAAGCAACCAAAGCGAGTTACGATTAAATTTCAATGTTTTATAACTCAGGTTGACCCGGCCGGTTGAACTGTGACCCGGTTGGGTAACCGGAAGCCGGTTTTTTCCGAAAAACCCGGTTGAACCGCCGGTTAAATCGGTTGAACCGTGACCCGGTGGCTCGGCCGGGTCAATTTAAAAACCGGTTTTTAAAACTTTGTTAAAATTAGGAGTTTTAGGAGTTTTTTAAGTGAGCATAGTACTTTTAAAAAGAACGAGGTTTGATACCCGCGCTTTGCTGCGGTATGTTTTGTATAGTGTGTTATGTAAACAACTTTCCCGCGTGTTGTTGCGGGACCATTGAGCAATCCCAAACACTTCTAATACTTAAGGTTATTTCTCATGGAAAACTTAACAATTTGCATTAAGATGCGTTGACATAGATGAAAACCTTAAACTCGTATAAAACCATTACAAAAACATCAATTGAAAGTTAACAAACAATAACAATTAACAAATGAAGCTAAATACTGAAAAGATCTTTTTCCCTCCTAGTATAACTCAAACTCTTCTTCCTCACTACACATGTATATCTGAAACTCCATTATGTTAACATGCATATTCATATAAGTTTATTTGCGAAAAAATAAAGTAGAGAACACAAAAGGGGACAACTTTGAACTCAATATTAACATGTTTTTGTCAAAATTTATATACATGTCATTGATCAAAGCGTTAGTCCCATTGTTTTCTTTAATATGCATACACTTCTATGATCATAAAGACTCACTCTTGAAAGATTGATAATTCTGACTTTTCAACCCAGGGACCAAAAAAGCTGAGTTTGTTCAAGTATCTATTGACAACAATCAAATTGTAGCTTCTGAGATACTTTTCAAAGAAGGCCGTCATGATTTCGACCTCGAAGCAGCCATTATCGATGATGACGATCCCGTCCTTTGTCTGAACGTTCTTTCATGTCCTTCCACCTAAAACATATACAGTAACATTTACCAAAAAATGAAATCTTATGGAACTGTTTTTAATGAACTTTCTTGTTTTTCTTTAGTTTTAGCTAGTATACAGGAGTTAACAAATTACCTAGTTTGTGTTATCCACCAGTCTCATGATCGCCACTTGAAGTTGTTTTATTATCCGACATTGATTCTGGTTGGTTGTTGTTCATCTTTGCATAGTAGGAAACCATGTGTTAAATAGGTCATTTTTTGTAACATCATTCTTGTTGTGTGTAGCAGAAGGTGTAGCGTTTCATCTGTTCAACTACCTTCTGTCTATATCGTCTACATACTAAAAGCTCAAGATTGATCAACCATGTTTCTATAAACCAAAGGCAAAGTTGACTGGTGGATTAACTACTAAACAGTTTTGACGGGTCTAAATGGGTTGCTTCGGGTTGGCCTTTTTATATTCAATGTGTCAAAGATAAATGATTCAAATGGTTTAAGATAAATGATTCAAATGGTTTTTATGTGTAAAAAAAGTACACATTGGATGACTTTTGACTCCTGAACCTATTTGACAGGTTATATTTTGTTATAGTCTGGCTCGTTAGAGAAAAAAATGCATACTTGACACGGACGGGTTTAGGATCTTTGGTGCCTCCTGGTAAAGATGTAAGTGTGACTTGGCCGTCTCAGCTTCCCATGCAGCCAGACTTGAGTTTTACCATCCGCTGCTCTACCATATAATTTAGCATCAGACCTTATGGCAAATGTATATCAAAATATAATTGTGCTTTAAATTTTACCCATCTTTTCATATGCCAAAAATGAATATGTGTAGTATAGTCATAAGTAGGTACATGGACAGCCGTTGTATCTAACTAATCCAGAGACGCTTCCAAATGGCTATCAATCCAAACTAAACTATGAGGCTAATTTGGTGCATGATGACTCGATACTTTTGAGGATTGATATAACTAAATAAGCGTTTCCTACTGTACCCGATATCATTAATGAAAGACAACGGGGATTCACTACCAATTTATGCCCATAACAGGCTAGTGAATATCTTATACTGGCCAAGTTAAAAAAAACATTAGGGTCATTGGGGTTCTGTTTAGCTTAAGAGACCGAACAAATTTAAATCAAATGTAGTGATAAATCTTAATGCCAAGCCTTACAGGGTCCCACCTGTAAAATGATTGGTGTAATTTTAAATTAGTGTTTTCAAAGTCATAATATGATATTCAGTTATCAAAATCACATATGTAGCCCCACTTGTAAAATGATTGTTGTAATTCTAAATTAGCGTTTTAAAAGTGATTATATAATATTCAGTTATCAGAATCACATAATCAAGGATGCTGCAAATTGAAATTAAGCAAAGGCGTAACAGTAACACGCGAAGTTTAAACAAAAGTAATTATAAAAAGTTGCAACACTCTTGAAGGATGCTACTCACCTTGAAATTATTAGCTGACGAAATATTAATACCAGGCAAACTCGTGAATCATTCAGTGCGTCTGTTGTGGAGACCAGAGTGTAACCTTTATCTGTTAATGTCAACTTTGTGCAACACTAACCTTAATTTTTTGGTATGCTCACCTTGAGCAGCGTAGGTCAATACCGATATTACTTCATCGAAAAACATATCAGCAGTTTTAGTTTTCAGCATCTTGCGTGGCATTATGTATCCCTACTTTGCAAAAGGATCGCCACTCATGCTGCAACACGCTTTCATTAGACTCCAAATCCTGCATTTTTCTTTCCAATTCAGACTATTTTGTGTTTGCCTCAGCGAGCTTTGCATCAGCTTGAAGCCTCATTTTTCCACCTCTCTAGCACTTCCTATGTCCACCACTAAAAGCAACTTTGGATCTTTAAATTCATCATTCCAATCTGGCGGCTCAGCAGGAACCTATCAAAATATTAAAAGCACTCAATTATCTTTTTTTGGTAAACATTTATTTAGTTACATATGGCGTCAAGGTAGTTAATAGGTAACGTAAATATGATTCAGTAGCTGTATTATAACGCCGTATTTATCAAAAATATAATTGACATTTCGTGACTTTATCAGTTCCCGACATGAGATAATGTGAGTTTTTTGGAATTTAAGCATGATATGCGACTAACCTGACGGTTTGATGTTTTTTACTTTGTGCAATCTTCCCTTCGCCAAATTTCAACCAAGTAATTGATGTGATTTATCAGGTATAATGAGAAACTTCATCAAAATTGAAGTCGTAGTTATATAACATGTATTAACCGCTTTTTCATCTAAATGATTCAGACTTCTAATGCAACTATACTATTGCTTATCTAAGAAGGTAATGTTTCCGTGTTTCTTGGAAGTAGGTACACAGTTTTTGTTGTTCCAATGGTTAGTACAGATAAAATAGTGTCTGGATAGCAAATCATAAGTTTGTTATCTATTTAAAAATAGCCCAAGAAGCACAGTTTATTGTTCCACGGTACCCATTCCTAAGAGATTAATAATCACTCTACCCCGTTCCAGAATACGCAAACACTCGCAAACACTTACTCTTATCGTCCAAACGACAGTGTGTCATTGTGTGACATAATATGACCCCAAATCATACCGTCAAATTCTAGTGCACTCATTTTATGAATGAAAATGAAAAACCTATATATGACAACATATAACTACATGAGATTTTGTCAAGAATACTCAATTTAAAAAAGAAAGATTTAGAAGGTATATGGGAAAATAAACCATAACCCTTTTTACCACTGCCCTAGTCGTAGGTGTTCAGCTGCGATCTCGCTACCGCTGACGAGGTCATTGTGAGAACTCATTTACAGAAAAAATGGCATCAACCAAAAGTCAAAAGCACACCTATACGGAAACCAAAAAAAAAACAATTTAGAAGAATGATTAAGCTATCAAACACGCAAAATGAAAGTAGGTCCAAACATCCCTTAAGTTATGAGTATCACAGTATGTTTACCAAACGTATACATGTGGAATGTTTACATAACTTTTGAAGCTTCCGTAGATTTTTTCCAGGGTATCCGTTAGAATTGTTTAGCCTTCTTTGTTCAGCGAGGTTTCCAATTTTCTGGTAACACAAATAACAACATATAAGTATAAACATAATAAAACCATAAAGAAGCTAAAGAAATGTACCTTCAATCCCGCATACATATAGTTTGAATTCATGACACACTGGTAATGTTTAGCGTAGGTTTCCTTTTCACCTTCTGGAATTTGAATCCACTGCTATCATTTCCTGCGACCTGATATATTGACTAACCCTTAAGGCATCATTTTTCATTTTCATTAGATAGAAGAATAGTATTTTTTTTTTTTACCTAATCTACCTTTTCAATCATACCTTCAAAAAGATTCATTGGTACCATGAGCTACTCCAAAACCGGGCATTGTTGCTTCCATAGAAGCAAGACAGTATAATGGGAGTGATGGCCACCTACATTGATCAGACCAGTTATCAAATGCTAATAAATTATAAAATTATTTTCCATAATATATCATAAAGTACAGTAATGTATGTCTTCCATAACAAACTCACACTATTACACGATTTATATGTTTCCGGTTCCGACAAATAATAGTTAATTTTTTTTAATACATGAATGAGGTGTTTGTTTAAGCTTATTTTAAGGCTCATGAGCTTAAGTATGTGTTTTCGGTTTTGGCAAAATAAGAATATCCAAACACTCACCTTCCATGATTATTCGCAACTTATTATTATATCATCATGACTAATGACAGTAGCAGAGGTAATGAGGTCACAAAAATTGGTTTTACAGCTTTCGATGTACTAAATTTTTAAATTTAAGAATCCTAAAAACAAAAAATTAAAACTCAGCTAAAAAATTCTCTAGGAAAAAAAAAGTGTAGTTCTAGTTGACAATTAACAACATAGTTTTAGAATATCGGTTATGACCTTCGTTAGAAAAGCGTCTATGTTCTTCAACCGTGTAGCTCGGCTGTTTGTTGATCTGACTGTTGTTTATAACTCCTGTACTTGAAGTCGCTGTTACGACTGCTATCAATGCTGCAGCTGTAACTATTATGCAATCTCGCATCATCTGCAGAAAAAAAATTATCCAGTTTAAAATGTCATGAAAGGCACATAAATTTCAAGTACTATCGTAATCCTACCTTTTGTTTGGCTTTGAGAGGGTATGGATGAGCCGATGTTCTCTTTCGCCGAGGTGGTGCGTATGTGATTTTCGGCTTATGTTTGATAAGCTCACTTTACCTGGCTTATTTTCAAACTTAATTGGACCTCGTAAAACCCCATCAATAGCAGACAACAAATCCACAATCGGAAGCCATAAAAACGTGTCCGCTTCCATCCTTACACCTTCTTCGTTCTTGCTAATCTCCTAGAACACCAACCACGCATTCACCATCATTTGTTTTAATATTATGAGGCTCAGATAAGTAAGCAATCGGAAAAAGAGGATACGGCCGCCATGGCTGCAAACTCAGCAAGCTTGCCCCGCCAAGATGCACATAATCCAAACTTTGATCGAACCCGCTTAGGTACGCTCAAACTTTATCATCACAGCCTCTTATAATCATTACTATTACTAAACTTTAGTAAAACTCAGTATGCCTCGGTTTGTTGTTGCATTAGTTATATTATGGCGCCATGGCTGTAAACACGTTCTCGTGCTGCCCCGCCAAGATATGACTCAATTTTAACATGTTGGAAAATTTTACAGCCTATGAGCCTATCACCACCGTCACTCACCCGTCACTATCGTCGCACGCCATCAATAACGGCAACGAAAGGAGCGATGGCAACGAAGGAGCATAAGCCGAAAGTATAAGCAAGCCAGAACCATAAATCGTGATTTTAAGCAGAAACAACAACAATCTAAGCAGCAATATCAAAGGATCAGACTATACATATTGATGTTTTTCAAGAAAGCAAACACACTTTCTCTCAATTGACCATAAAGGTGCAACCACCATGCAAATCCCCAGCACAAAACAAACCACCCATGTAAGGTCACCAACGTCACCTACCGACCACCAACGCCACACACCATTAATGGCGGCAACGAAGAGGTCGGCGGCATCGAAGAGTGCGTTAGGTAGCATCATTCAATTCAATTTAAACAAAGAGCAGTATTCACGAATTTGGAGGTTTAAAAAATTACTATTCAATCTCTCCCACCCTCTCATTTACCTCTCATTGTCACCATCAAGCCCGAATCATAAACCATAATTGTAAACAAAAAGAATAGAGATCATGAAAACATATACCTCCATTTTTGCAAGATTAATCAGGCCAAAAAAATAGTAAGCAACCCCAACACGAAACAACAATTGTGCCACCAAAACCACCACTACCAAGCAAAGCCTCATGACGCACATATAATTGAAGCAACAAAGAACAACCCACAATTAAAATAAACCCTAAACCCATAGATCAGTGAGATCTGTTTTTAGAGAGAGGTGTGTGATGAAAGAGAGAGGGGAAGAATCCAGAGACTGAATGAATGATGATAGTGGGGCGGTGGAGGATGAGTCATCAATCTTGAGGATGAGTCACAAGATTCTTTAATTAACAATTGTTTTATTCGAGTTGAGTTTCAACCGGGTTTGCGGGTTTCAGGTGGGAGTGGCGGTTTCCGGCAAGATTAGCGGATTCCGACAGGTTGACCCACCGCTGCATTAAATACATTTGGGTGACCCGGTTCCGGGTTTTAATAAAGTTAATAATAATGAGCATATGTTAGTGTATATTTGAATGAAATGTTTTTGTGTATTTAAAGAGAAAATATATCTAAACATGGTAATTTATATCTACAATTAATGTTCATTAAATGCATTTTTTTGTTATAAAAGAAAGGGTGAAGTCTAAATATACGCAACATACTAAATAACATACTAAATATATTACTAGAATCGCTAAATAACTTTCAAATTTTGAATGATATACGTAATATGACCTGGTATTGACCGAAATTTGACTAGTTTGACCGGTTACCATTTCCAAAAGTAACAGAATTGGTCCATGTGATTTGTGTTGGACTTTCACTGTTAGTCCCTTAACTTATTTTCACTTAATTTTTTAATGTTTTTTTTCATTTAATTTTTAAAATTTTTTACTTAATTTTAAATTTTTTTTCGTTCTTAATTTTCGAATGTTGACATTTGCTTATTTTTTTTAACGCAACTTAATTTTTTTTCGTTCATAATTTTTTTTACACTTTTTTTTGAAAAATTTCTAAATGTTGCGTTTAGTGTAATAAAAAAATGTAACAAGTGTAATTAAAAAAATGTAATATTTTTTTCGTTCTTAATTTTCAAATGTTGAACTTAATTTTATTTCACTTAATAATTTTTTTAAAAAAAATTTGCGTTAATCTTTTTCGTAACTAACACCTTCATTTGTAATAAAAAAAGTGTAATAAAAAAATGTAATATGTGTAAAAAAAATATTACACTTATTATATTTTTTTTATTACACATGAGGGTGTTAGTTGTGAAAAAGTTTAACGCAACATTTAAAAATTTTTCCAAAAAAAAAGTATAAAAAAGTGTAATAAAAAAATTAAGAACGAAAAAAATTAAGTTGCGTTAAAAAAATTAAGCAAATGTCAACATTTGAAAATTAAGAACGAATTTTTTTTTTTAAATTAAGTGAAAAAATATTTTTAAAAAAAAGTTAAATGAAAAAAAATTTAAGGGACTGATAGTGAAAGTCCAACACAAATCACAGGGACCATTTTTGTAACTTTTGAAAATGGTAACCGGTCAAACATGTCAAATTTCGGTCAATACCAGGTCATATTACGTATATCGTTCAAAATTGAAAGTTATTTAGCAATTATAGTAATATATTTAGTATGTTACGTATTTCGTTCTTTTTGAAAAATTATGTTGCCTGTCTTTAGACTTCTACCTAAAAGAAAAACAAATGTATTCACCAGTGAAAACATATTAGCAAAACCCATACTAAAAAGATAACAATGATGAAATTAAAACCATGACACTAAAATTAGATCTGAGAATATCAAATTGTGTAGATTTTCCGCAATAATGAAAATGGGTATGTGACTGTTGATACAAAAGTTAGGTTGGGTCTACTTTGATCCAAATAGGCTGCTATTCGGATGTGTAGTGCCTTGATCTTGTACCAAGTGAATTTGTTGAAGGACCCCACACAAGGAAATAAACACTGTTAACCTTATCGTGGGAGCGGATCCCACGATTAGACTCCGGCGTGAGAGTAAGTATATGACTTTTGGAGAGTACTCGAGTGTTATTAGGGTTAAAACGATACCTGTACTGATGACAATTGGGTTCCTTTTATAGGTCGAATACTCCTTAGGGTTTCCGTATCTTTCGGCCCAAGACGCGACCGATATTGTAGGGATTCGGGTTTATCTTGAGTGATTTAAATAAGTAAAGCATATCTCTTATTTAATTGAGTTATCCTCAAAGATATCTCATCCCAATTCCGCAGCCATGGACAACGTGCCATTAACCACGACCCTTAGGCCCAGGAAGCCGTGACCGCGGGGTGGGCCGAAAGCCCAGTAACAGCCACAAAGTCCATAATAGTGTGAATGGGCCGGGCCGGTCCATACTATACGTCATCATGTCCCCCCAGTCTAGGAGACGTGGCCGTGATCGGGATCGCGACCACGGTTACTAGACTACAAACGTCCATTCTAAGAATGCAAAATCGCCAAAAGCAATGTGGGACCCCATAGCATAAAAACAGGACCCGTGAATCGAGAAACGGCTAAAACGGCTAAGTGATTGGACAAGTGGGCCCCAAACTGTTTCACCTTCCTCTTAATCCCTAACCGTCCAAAGAATAAGTGGGAGCACGTGTCAAATATCCAACTGTGCACAACATTTGATGGTATAGTATAAATAGGGCCAGCGAGGACTGTTCACGTTTACATAATCTTCGAGTCAAAACATCAATTTTCACACACAGCCGCATACGTTATATATTCTCACAAAAACTCGCCACGCCAGGTTAGTACACAACGCTATTTCATAAAACTTATTAAAGATGGGTAAGGATACGGTACAACTGTAGACCGCCGTATCAACCATCTCCCAAGAGTATCTGCTGGAGTTTACTTCTAAGTATGGCATATCAGAGGGCCTGCACCCAGAATTGACTGGTCGAGGGGACAAGATCGTAGATTTTCTGGAGGGCAAAGTCGGTGTGTACACCAAAATTTTCAAGTTTGCCAATTTCCGTATCCTTATATCACAGTTTCTTTTTGATATACTTGGCCACTATCAAATACATTTGTCACAACTATCAGTAATAGGCACAGCCAAAGTAAGTCATTTTGAAATACAGTGTCGTGCCCTAAACATAATCCCGTCAGTAAATTTGTTCCGTGTGTTTTATACTCCATCGTTTAATTCGGGGTGGATGCCGTTCAACAAACGGCCAGGAAAAAATACCCCGCAGTGTTACGCAAAACCCCTGGATTCGTTGAAGAATTGGAACAACAGATTTTTTTGGGTGGATGAGAAGGTATTCCCCATCGTCGTGGACTGGCGTATTAGCGCGCCAAAGGATGGAATGCCTGCAGGGGACACGTACTCCGTGGAGGACGTGGTGCTGTTAAACACACGGCGGACCCCCATCCAAAAACAGCCGGAGCTCCTGTTATGTTTAGTAGGGTTGAGCCGCAGATACTTCTTAGGAGATGATGTGTATCCCACATTTCTATACGACGACGGCCGAGGTGGGTGTTTATATTTTTACCTTTCCTCGTATAAGTCTAAAGATATTCTAACTGTTTGCGTTTGATTGCAGAGATGGATTTGTTTAACTTGATTAGCGCCCCAAATCCTGCCATAGTAAAGACTGGGACGCGGCAGCGCGCCGCGCATGAGGTGCCACTATTAACTGCCACCGCGAGTCGGGTTATAGACATGGAGGACGTGGTTGCGACGTCGACCTCGTCGGGTACCCCTGCCGCAATAGATAAGTCACCACTAGACTTTTCAAATGAAGATCCGCCCCCTATGATTACCAACCAGGATGAGACTGAGAGCCAGATTCTGGCCGAGACCTCCCGAGAGGCTCCTCCTGTACAGGATACAACGACCACGGAGGTCGCTCCAGAAGTTAACCTTGAGCGAGAGGTAACTGCGATGGGACCTCTTGTGAACAAGAGGCGTCGCAAGAGAGACCAGAGTGAGACGGAGGCGAACGCACCACCCAAAGTACTGAGGACAGATCATGCTTCCGTCCACCCTGAGTCACATACTCGCGGAGGGAAGTCCCTAGTTGCCATGGGATTAGGAGCAGGCTCTACCGTTCCCACACCTATTCCGCAAGAGACTCCTGCCGATGTCATTGGACCTGATCCGCTGTCTTATGTGAGGCCGTAGTCAATCCCTGAGCGGGATATTGCCCAGTAAGTGGTTTGTTCTGTGAATTCTTCTGTATTATTTGTGTACTTGCTTTTGATGTAGTTGTGCTAATAGACCGTATGTTCTATTTTGTCATCAATGCAGATCCTCCAAGGGGACGGCCGCCGCAGAGGACCCTGAGTCCGAAAAGTCTACCTCTTTCACATCCCTTGCTGGGTCGCCAGGCGGTATATATCAGCCGGGATGGGGTGTGACTAATAATTATCGTCTGGACACCCCGAAGGCGTGCCAAGACATGGTGGATCATTCTGTGCCGCCAGGATATTTTTCTGAACTTCGCCACCTGCCTAATCCAGAATTTTTGAGCCAGTATAATATGACCTTGGCACGGCAGGTGGCTATGGGGTCGCAGCCGAGGCTCAGGTTTGAGCAAGAGGTTAGGCTGCGGAGGGAGGCCACAGCCAAGATAGCCAAACGCGACCAGAGGATCCAAGCGAGGGAGGAGGAGATAAAGAAACTTGATGAGGAAGTCCAATCCCTAAGGGTTGTGGAAACGGAGGTACATGGTCTCCGTAACCGAACCCAAAACTTGGAAACTCTATGTAGCTTGAGGTGATTTGAAGAAGGTCTGCGGTATGCCAAGAACTGCAAATTGTAAGTGAATTGGAAATCCTCCGCACTCAGTTCTCGAACCTCCAAGTAAACAATGACCAATTGTCTCAACAAGTCTCCACTCTTCAGAGCCAGATTACAGGAGAAGAAAAAATAAAAGCAACTTTTGAAGAATTTAAGAGGTATGAGGATGATCGGGTAGGCTCGCGATGTGCTGAAATGGACGCACGGATGGATGCCCTAAGCATAGACTTTGATGAGGAACTATACCCGCATATGCTGACGGCAATTGCTGGTCGCCGGTGGGTCATCGGACACGGTTTACGTCTGGCTGTGCTAAAGTGTGCGGAATCCATGGAGTTAAGACATGCTTTTGTCAACGTGGTGTCTGCCGGGATCATCAAAGGTTTTTGTGATGGTCTGAAATATGGAGTGAAGCTGGGGGAAGTGAAGTTAGACTTGGCGAACATTAAGGCTTATGATCCAGAAGCCGAGGGTAAATTTACGGCGACCATGCAAGCCTTGAAAGATCTAAAGTATCCGCTGATTGATGAGTTGGAAAAACTGAAGGACGCCCCCATAGATATAATCATGGCGTCCTTATATTTGGAAAGCGATACTGGAGAAGACGCCCCTCAATGGATCCACGACCTTCGTCCTAGCTCCTCACAACTGAAGATCCTGGTGTACCCCGAGGTACGTGACCCGGAAGACCCTTGGGCTTTTAAGGAGGAGTTGCTCTTAAAGGATGCCATAGCCGCAAATGTGAGCCGGGCGGAGAAGAAGAGAAAGTGCCAGATTGTGTATCGTACTCACGGAGTTGGTTCTACCCATCACGCGAGGTCAGACGGGATTCCTGTGTCTGTACCGACTGCTCCTCAGGGTCTTCAAATCTTACTGAAGGATGCCGCTTCACAGACTGAGCTACCAGAAGACGGAGCGTCCCCCAGGCTTGTTAGATCCAAGTCTCTGCCCGCTATGTACAATTTGGATTGGCCCTGAGCCGTAGTACCGCCTGTGGTACTGTGACAATATTTTGTAATTTTTGCCAACTTTATTGTGTAATATTCTCATAAATGTTCATGGGCAACAATATTTTGTAATTTTTGCCAACTTTATTGTGTTAGATATATATTGCACGCGTAGTGACTTACGTGCTCCATGTGAGTCTTTCTTTGTGCACCCAACGTCTTAGGTGAACAAAGTAAGGATGCGAAATCTGTGGCCGCTGGGGTTGCAACCCTCTTATGCGGCAAACAATTATTAGGGTGCTTTAGCCTTTAAATATCCGAAGATACCAATCATATTAATCATACATTATACGAAACAACCAGTAATTGATATTAAAGAATAATTGGCTTGGGAAAATTTTCATATAAAGAAGGCGCAGGGTTAGCTAGACCCGCGGAGTTTATTAATATCTTGAAAGCAAGATGTGAAATACATGGATTTTATTAAAGACCCTAAACAAGAAATTAAATAAAAAAGAAAAATAGACTAATACCAAGTGTCGTAGCTTAAAGGTAACATTTCTTGAGATTGGCAATGTTCTATGTCCGCGGAAGGACCGCGCCATCCATAGATCTTAGTTTGTATGCCCCATCTCAAAGTGCGTTCGTGACCTCATAAGGTCCTTCTCATTTTGGGCTAAGTTTCCCTCCGGCCACAGTATGACTTGCATCATTGCTACGGTAGACAAAGTCTCTAGGTCTAAAAGTAACGTCGCGGACCCTTGCATTGTAATATTTTGTCATTTTTCTTTTGCTTTGGACTTTCACAGTGAACAAATTAAACAATTGTTCACCCATTCATTTTTTATATAATATTAATATATTTTATTAATATATATTATTTTTAAAAATATTATATAATTATTATATAATGTATTAAACAATATATTCAATAATTTAAATATTTTAATTATAAATATAAATATTTAATATACAATATAAAAAATTTTTCATATTAAAATATTTTATAAATTATATTATAATATAAATATAAAAAACATATTATATAATTAAAGTATATTAATTACTCATTCAAATCCATGATATAGCAATTACTATCTGCGCGCTCCCGCTTTTCTTCTAGTAGATCCAAATTTAGCCGTAGCTCTTCATCATTATGCACGGCGTCGACTGTCGCGGTGCTGTATGTAGGCATTCTGATTTCCGCGGGTATGACGGCTTCCGTGACATAGGTCAATGAAAAAGAGGTATCACCATGGCTTGACTTAATCATCGTGCGATGGGCCCAAAGAACATGGGGAAGTTCCTCTACCCAATTCTTGTTTCCTTCGCCCAGGCGTGCCTTGATTCCCTTACTCAAGCTTCGGTTTGCCCTTTCTACAAGTCCGTTGGACTGCGGGTGCTTTACTGAGGCAAAGCGTTGTGTGATATTTAATTTGTCGCCCCAATCCTTGAATGGGTTATCGCTGAATTGTTTACCGTTGTCCTAGACTATCTCTCCTGGAAGACCAAAACGACATACAATGTTGTCCCACACAAATTTCTTCACCTGATTTCCTATGATTGTCGCCACGGCTTTCGTTTTGATCTATTTCGTGAAATAGTCCATAGCGACTATCAAAAATTTACCTTTCTTGGTCCTTCTGGGAAAGGACCAGCTATATCAATTCCCCACTTGTGGAACGGCCATGGGGCCGTAATGGGGGTAAGCGGCTGTTGCGGATTTCGTGGTACGGGATGGTGTATTTGGCAATCGCTACATGCACGTATCATGTCTCGTGCGTCCCGATGCATGGTTGGCCAATAATATCCTAGCCGCATGGCCTTGGCCACCATGGACCGCGGTCCTGCATGCATACTACACGACCCCTCATGGATTTCTTGAATCACGTAGTTTGCTTAGAGTGGTCCAACACACCTTAACCACGGCTTGAGGAATGACCGCCTGTAAAGGACCCCTTCCAATAACTCGTACTGTCTAGCCTTGATACAGAGTTTTCGTGCTTCCTTCTTATCATCGGGGATGGTTCCATAATGCAGGTAATCTGTTATTGTGGGTCCGTCTTCCTCTACTACAATCGTCACCTCCTTTTCCTGTATTGATTTTTCTTTAAGTACTTCGACCAAAACTTGTTTGGATAAGTGCGCAAAGCTGGTTGACGCGATCTTGCTCAGGGCGTCCGCTATCTTGTTTTTACCTCGCGGAACTTGGCTTATAGAAAAGTTATCGAAACTGCTGACCAAGCTTTTGACCTTCTCTAGGTATTTGACCATGTTCTCTTCTTTAGCGACGTACGTCCCTAGGCCTTGGTTTTCTACCAACTTAGAGTCTACGCTTACTTGCACATTGCGCACGCCCATCTGCGCCGCTATCCGAAGGCCAGCTATTAGTGCCTCATACTCTGCCTCATTGTTAGAAGCGGTAAACTGAAATCGTAACTCGTAGGTAAACTCCGTCCCTTCCGGGCTTGTCATCATTAGACTCGTGCCTGATCCATCTACACATGACGATCCGTTCGTGAATAGTATCCATGGCTCCGGTGGGGTTTTTACAACTGATGTGTCTGGTGGATTCTCGTCCGGCTTCTCTATGAGAAAGTATGCCAGTATATGTCCTTTCACAGACGTCATCGGACGGTATGTGATATTGTGTTCTCCTAGCATGATGCTCCACTTCTGTAACCGCCCTGCCACGTCGAGACGTGAAATTATTTGTTTAATCGGTTGGTCAGTAATAACTGCAATGGGATGCGCTTGGAAGTACCTTCGCAGCCTCTTTGCGGCAAAAACTAGTGATAGAATTAGTTTTTCCATTAGAGTATAGTTTAGCCCGGGGCCCTGTAATGCGCGGCATATAAAGTAGACTAGCATCTGAACCGTCCCCCTTCCAGTCATCAAGACCGCACTAACTGCTCCATAGGAGGCGAACAGGTATACAATCAATTCTTCCTTTGGTTTGGGTGCTACCGGTAGTGGTAGCTCTGACATATGCTGTTTTAGTTGCTTGAAGGCTTGTTCCACTTCTGGTGTCCAATGGAAGTCGCTTTTTTTAATACACTTCTTCAAGGTTTTAAATAGCGGCAAGGATTTTTCCGCTGACTTAGAGAGGAATTTGTTCAAACTAGCCAACTTCCCGTTACGGCTTTGGACCTCTTTGATTGTCCGTGGGGACGGGAGTTGTAGTACGGCTTCCGTTTTGTCAGGACACGGTTTTATTCCTTCCGGGGTAATCATGTCCCCCAAGAACATTCCTCCCACTGCCATGAACGTATATTTTTTGGGGTTGAGCTTCATGTTGATCTTGCGTAACGTGCAAAACGTTTCCTCAATGTCTCTTAGCATTTCTGCTTCCGTGTAGCTCTTAATAACCAGATCATCAACGTACACCTCTATGTTCTGGCCAACTTGGTTGTCAAAAGCTTTGTCCACTAGCCGCTGGTAAGTAGCGCCAGCGTTTTTAAGGCCAAAAGGAATTTTTGTATAGCAATACACCCCTTGGCTGGTGTGGAAAGTTGTTTTCTCTTCATAAGACTCGGCCATCTGTATCTGATGATAACCTTTGTAAGCATCTAAGAAACACTTAAAGGGGTAGCCGCAAAGAGACTCGACTTTCCAGTCGATTTCTGGGAGGGGATAACAATCCTGCGGACATGCCTTGTTTAAGTCCGTGAAATCTACGCACATCCGCCAGCTGCTGTCATGCTTTTTTACCATGACTGGATTGGACAGCCAATCATGGTAATAGACTTCTCTCATGATCCCCACCCCTATTAGTTTCTGTACCTCAGCTTGGATGGCTCTCGCACGATTCGGGTCCTGACCCCTTTTCTTCTGTCGAACTGGTGAATATCCTTCCCGGAGATTAAGTCGATGTTCCGCTACTGATCGCGGTACTCCTGTCATATCTGACGGCTGCCATGCAAATATATCGAGGTTTTCCTTCAGGAGTGTACATAGCCTCGTTCGTCCTTTTGAGGACAACGTCCCTCCGATTGCCACTTCATGGTCAGGGAAATTTAGATGTATGGCTATTTAAAATTTTCAAGACGGACTACTGCTTCTTTGGGTATCTCCTTGGGTGACGTAATCACCGTGGCGCACTCGGCAGGTATCAAGATAGTGCTACGGATAGTCACTATTCCTCCGTCGACAGGAAACTTAAGCATTCCGTGGGCTGTGGATGGCACTGCTTGGATTTCTCTTATACCCGATCTTCCAATGATGCCATTGTATGTTGACATTGATCTTACGATCATAAAATTCATCCATGCTCTTGTATAATGATCTGCGTCTCCAATTGTTACCAGAAGCCTAAGTTGTCCTAGCGGCCATATAGTTTCTCCACTAAAACCGGTTAGCGATGTTGTTGCCGGGACCATCTGGCTCTTAATTTCCGGCCGGAGCTAGTTGAAGCAGTGCTCATAGAGTACTTCCGTAGAGGAACCTCCGTCTATGTACATGCGGTGGATCATGTGTCCACTAATTTCCGCTTCTATGACGAGCGGACCTTCCGTCCCATCGCTGTTAGCTAGTGGTGGGAACGTAATTTCGCCGACACGGGCAAAGCTTTGGGTCAATTTTTGCTTTGTTACTCTATGCCACGGTTGTATCATATAAATTGCTAGGGACTTGTCTTTAGCCGGGGCTTCCTTCTTTCCATTCTTCGTTTGGTCTTGACTTTGCTTAATTTCTTTTATCAAGTGCGAGAGCTTCCCTGCTCGTACTAATTCTTCAATCTACTTTTTTAACTGCATGCACTCGTCTGTGCTATGTCCTTTATCATTGTGGAAATCGCAAAAGTTGTTACTGCTTCTTTTTTCTACCGGGGTTACCATGGGCGGTGGTGGTTTAAATTTTCCTACTTCGGCCGCGAGGATTTCCTTTGGCGTTCTGGTAAGGGGAGTAAACTTGTTAGACCCCCGTCCTTCTCTTAATTGACCTCGGAAGTCAGATTTTCGCTCGTGCCGCTGGGTTGGTCTTGTGGTTTCCATGGTAAGTGACCTTTCTTTTTAGAAGCGGCAGCGGCTTCTCCTCGTATGAAGGCAGCAGTGACTGCCATCATTTCTTCCATTGTCTTTGGGACGTGTTCGTTGAGACGCTTTATTAGTTCGGGGTTGTTGACCCCATGCATGAACCCGGAGATCTGCATGCATTCAGGGGCCCCCTTCATGCGCCCGGTTTCAACTTTGAAACGCTCCATGAAATCCTCAATGGTTTCCCCGTCTCTCTGCTTGATGTTGTGAATTTCTACTAGATCTTTCACATACTTCTTCTGCTGTATGGAGTATGCTAGGAAGGCCGCTTTAAGACCCTTGTACCCATCTATGCTTTCTGGAGGTAGCTCATCAAACCAGACCCTTGCGGCTCCTATTAAAGTGGAGTTGAACATGTGACACCATGTAGGCATTGCACAACGTTCCACCTGTGCCTCTGCTTGGAAGATTTTCAAATGATCTTCCGGGTCTCTGGTTCCGTCATAAGTTTTCACATTGTTGGGCATGCGCGTCTTCCACGAACTTTTGAAGTTGTGGATTCGAGGCGTGAACGGATCCACATCCTAGCAGGTCCAGGGTACGGCTAGATCGTCTTTATCTGCCAGTTTGCGCCATTTCGTCCTTGATTTCCAATGTCCTCTGTTACTGGTGCTGCTTTTTGATCCTCGAGATGATGGGGATTCACTTTCCCTTCATCTCTTTATGCTGCGGAATCGTCCTCCGTCCCGAGATCGATCTTTGTACTTAGTCTTGGTCTCCTGAGAATAAGTATCGCCATAGGATTCTTTGATGCCCTGAGAGCGGTCTTCCATTCAGGAATGCTCTCTACTGAGGGAATAACCTCTACTGTGAGAGGGGTCTCTCGAATCCGTCCTGCTTGGCCCGGACTTTGTGGTACCTGGCGAGTAGGTGTCACTAAGTCGCTCATGCACACTTATCCTTCGGTGGCTTAGGCGGCTAAACACTTTTCTGTCATCGCGCCTTTCACGACCTCGCGTCCTAGATCTCTCAGGAGGGAATCTCGCAGGCGAGTTTTCTGCCCTCGAGTTCAAAGAGTTCTCTCTTTCCCTTCGGGTTTTCTTGGAGTTTTCTCCAAAATTCAGCCTTGTTTGGACTTCTTTTCGCTTGTCACACCGTGCCTTCTCCATGATGATTGGCAGGATGTCTTCGTAGTGCTCTTCGCAGAAGTCCTGAATGTTCACCCTAGGTGTGGGGTCCGGCGCCTTTTCTTTGTTTGTAGTTTTCGTGACAGTGGTCACAATGGGGGTTGCATTAGCCATCGTGCTCATTCTGATGAGAGTAATTCCTAGTGTTGGGTCCCACGGATGGCGCCAACTTGTTGATACAAAAGTTAGGTTGGGTCTAGTTTGATCCGAATAGGCTGCTATTCGGGTGTATAGTGCCTTGATCTTGTACCAAGTGAATTTGTTGAAGGACCCTGCATAAGGAAATAAACATCGTTAACCTTATCGTGGGAGCAGATCCCACGATTAGACTCCGGCGTGAGAGTAAGTATATGATTTTTGGAGAGTAATCGAGTGTTACTAGGGTTAAAACAATACCTGTACTGATGACAATTGGGTTCCTTTATAGGTCGAATACTCCTAAGGGTTTGCGTATCTTTCGGCCAAGACGCGGCCGATATTGTAAGGATTCGGGTTTATCATGAGTGATTTAAATAAGTAAAGCATATCTCTTATTTAATTGAGTTATCCTGAAAGATATCTAGTCCAATGCCGCGGCAACGGACAGCGTGCCATTAACTACGACCCGTAGGCCCAGGAAGCCGTGACCGCGGGGTGGGCCGAAAGCCCAGTAACAGCCACAAAGTTCATAATAGTGTGATTGGCCGGGCCAGTTCATACTATACGTCATCAATTTGAAATTTCTTTTGTAGTTAGGTATCTGTAAGTTTGTAATATATTTCATAATTTTTTAGTGTTGCATTTTCACACGTATTCATTTCAAACCGACATTTCATATACATGTTTCAACTATGCTAAACTAAACTAGTAGTACTACGTATGAAATATATGAAAAATTATTCAGTAAGATGGTTGTTAGATAACAACCGGATATCTGAAATTGTAGGATTATTCCAGTAACGAAACGTGGCATGTTAGTTAAACTTGTGTGTAAGACAATTAATTAGTCAATACAGTATTAATGTACAAAATTTAACAAGATATACCCCATCATTGGAACTCTCTGGTGGTCTAACACTTGGCAGATGATGAATGGCAATGACGTGCTTTTAATGTGATCACGGAATATTATTTGTGAATCAAGAGGTTGACTTATCGATAACCAAACCCGTGTATATTATCATTGGGTGCTACTGTTGGTACCCCTACCTCATCATAAAATACTAAAAAAGTATAAAAATGTACAAAACAAGTTTTTTTGTCTTTCAATTTATAGTGCAACATAGTCTTTTATCAGTTTATGTTCTGTATTTTTTGCCAATTTCATACTTTTGACTTGTTAAACTTTATAATTTATATTCCGCACTTTCAGTTTCACAGTTTTATAATATAAACATAATTCTAAAAAATAATAAAATAATAAAAAAAAACCTGAAAAACAAGAGGGGTACGAATGGCTTTTTAAATGGGATATGTATAACTTACCCCGTTATCATTAGCAAAAGGTATTGGATGTGATTGTCTTGGTGTGGGATCGTCGTTTCAGTTTATATATAAGGCTGGACGGTATAACATAAAACTCACCGCGGTGAGTTGCAACTCACACGTGAGTGGTTATGCCACCCAAAAAAGTAACTTTTCACTTTGGCATTTGCTCGGTGAGTTTGGACCCCTATTTCGTGTGCATTAGGTGAGTTACTCACCTAGTGTGAGTTTTAAATTGATGGGCCCCCTCTCTTTATATTTATTGTATTTTAACTAGTTGTGAGTGTGTGTGAGTATTTAATGGGGTATATTCTATATAAAGTGGGTATTTTAATAAAATGTGAGTTTTAGTTGTAATGTGAGTTCTTATTACGGTTGAAAGGTGAGTTGTGGTGATTTTTAAAGTTGGAGAGAGAAAGCTGATGAGGCACTGACGTGTCAGGTGGGTTTTCACCCCTTATACCATCCAACCTAATAAGGTTACACAAATTTGAATTTAAGTTAAAAGTTGAAACCAGAAAAATAGGCATTGATAATACAAGGTGTGGAAACTAGAAGAAG